>JAGFPH010002284.1:141927-208077 GCA_018207615.1 Philaenus spumarius | reverse complement strand
CAGAAGTATGGCCTCCGTAGCATACGGAAAGTGATTGTGCTTAGTTATCGACACAATGGCGACGTAAGTTTACTGGTCATGACCACTTGCTTTCTTATACAAAAACAAGACCGGATGCGTTCGTTAGTTAGCATCCGGTACAATGACGTCAGAAGTCTGGCCTTGACCGTTCGTTGCACAACATTGTCGTCTTTAGTTAACTCCTATGACAAAAGTATTTATTTTTAGTACCGTGCAATATAATGTAATAGTGCCGTATCGTCAACCGAGGTAAAGAATAGGCCTATCGCTAACCGCAAAGAAACTAGGTACCTGCGATAAGAATGTAACTGCCGGCATAGTCAAGGCATGACTCACGCCGTTACTTTAGGTTACATATATATAAAATTTGTTATAACCCGACCGAATCGAAATCGTTATCGCGGCGATAGTTTGAAGTTTCTCTACCAGAACGCACTGCCGTCGGGAAACTATAACGATGTAGTGTATAGGAACCTCGTATCCCCCGAACGGTTGGTCCTGGGCCAACCGAACTTCGTGTACGGTAGGTAAATCGATTGTTTACATTATATTACAAGGGTCTAAGTTCGGTCAAGTCCGGGTTTTAGTTCGGATGAGATCGGTGGAAACAGTTATATAATGTATTTTACATCATATGACAACGGTGTAAGTTTCGTCAAGTCCGGGTAAGATTGGTAGAAACAGTTATATAATGCATTTTACATTATATTACAAGAGCATAGCGATGACAAGGGTTTAAGTTCGGTCAAGCCCGGGTTTTATTTCGGGTAAGATCGGCAGAAACAATTATATAATGTATTTTACATTATATTACAAGGGCCCAGCGAAGCCTTAAGTTCGGTTAACCTCGGGTAAAATCGTTAGAAACAGTTATATAATGTAAAGAACTCTACCAGAACGCGCCACCGTCGGACAGGCCGTTGATTCTCTACCAGAAAGCGCTGCCGTCGAACGGGGTGATAGTTCGAAGATTCTCTACTAGAAAGCGCTGCCGTCGAACGGGGTGATAGTTCGAAGATTCTCTACCAGAACGCGCTACCATCGGACAGTCGCCTTGTGATATAACGTAAAACACATTATATAACTAAAACCCGAGTCCGACCGAACGTAAGGCCTATCATACAAGGTTAATGTCGGCTGTTAAATTTCGGTCAAGTCCGGGTTTTAGTTCGGTTAAGATCGGTAGAAGCAGTTATATAATGTAGTTAACATTATATGACAAGGGTTTAAGTTCGGTCAAGCCCGGGTTTTAGTTCGGTTAAGATCGGCAGAAACAGTTATATGATGTATTTTACATTATATTACAAGGGCACAGCGAAGCCTTACGTTTGGATGGATTCGGGTAAGATCGGTAGAAACTGTTATATAATGCATTTTACATTATATTACAAGTGCACGGCCTTACGTTCGGTTGGACTCGGAAAAGATCGATAGAAACAGTTATATAATGTATTTTACATTATATTACAAGTACAAGGTTAATGACGGCAGCTGTTAAACTTATATACTCGACGAAAACGTTCTATACCAAGAGAGACGCCGTAGCTCAATCGGTTACGTCGTGGACTTTGGCTCTGGTGGTAGCCGGTTCGAATCTCAGTGATACCCATACTTTTTTAAAAGAAAATAATCCAATTTAAATTAAATAAAATCCAAATTTATTGAAAAAAAACAAAATGGCGGAAAAAAGATGGCGGAAACAAAATGGCGGAAAAAAGATGGCGGCATAGCATGGGTCGGGTCCAGGTCTAGCCTAAAATTACATGGTCTAGGTCACGTGATCAAATCCAGCCCTCTGATTGGTTTTACGCTATATCGCCCCCGTCTCTACTATAATATTTAGGAACTTAGTTTAATTTATATTTATTGTGTAGAGGTAGCAACCTCATTTCAACTACTTCCAATTGTGAATCTAAACTATATTGGAACCCACTCAAATACACAGAATAAATGTCAATCAAAAGAGCTACAAAAAAGATGTTTTGACATTTTTTGTAAAAATGTATAGTTTTTGAGTAATTTATGTTTGAAATTTTCAAACAGCCGCCATTTTGAAACGCATAATTGGATACAATCGCTTATTTTTCTTGATATAGATCATTGTAAGGTTAAACTTCATGCCAAGTTTGAACTCAGTCAAACATTTCGATAGATATTAATTATTTTGTATAAAAATGGCGGCTTGACAGAAAACGGAACATTTTTGGATTTCTAAACGCTCTCTATATAAAGATAAGTTCTGTAATGTGTACCTATAAAAAGGTGAAAACTTGACTAAAGTTTATTCTACACAATTGCCAAAATCTTTAAACACATTTTATTAACTATCTATAATTACTGAAACACATGATAGAGCTTTTTTCTAAGGCATTATAATTAATTTAACTTTAATTATTACTACATTGAACAATTTACTAAAAGTGAAATATTGTTTGACGAATTATTTTAAGTTATAAAAATTAGTAAATTTAAATAATGTTTTAAGTTCAAACAAAAACAATCGATGTAATACTGCATATTTTTCTTTTGCAAACAAATTAACTTCACTTTATTGACTAAACATTAAGTTAGGAATCTGATTAGATTTGTCACGCAATGTCGTACTTTGCGGCTGGGAGAAGGAACGCATCAGAGTTCTAAAAGCTTTAAAAAGAAAAACTGTGTAGGATATGCCTTAGGCCTCAGGCGATAGTAAAATACGGAGATAGTAAATGTTTATAACTCTCTCTCTCTCTCTTTAAACTTTAGAGGGGGAGTTGTCATAATGCTCATCTAGTGCTCGTACTACTAGCGCTATCTTTCGGTCTTATGAATGAAACTAAGTTTGCCAGCATGCGACATCTGTGTATAAGGTCTCTGGGCTCACACGGCCTACCTGCTTAATGTTTCTCCTATTAATCTCCAACTAGCCCTTTTGCTAAAATATGACATTTTCCTAATCGTAAACTTTACTAAATTTTTACTCTAATTACTGTACTCTAAATATTATTCCTCGCAAAATGAGTCCAAACATGGTAAAATTGTGACAACTCTAAGAGGTTTTACTGTCAGTAGGTTATAAAATCATAAAATCGACTTCTTAAAAATTGTTATTGGCATACATAATTACAGTAATTCTAGTAATGATTTCAAACGTGTGCAAAAAAACAAAGAAACTAAATCAGAATCAATATATCAGTGAACATATACTAAGAGTAAAATAAAAAATAATTTCAAATTCATTTTGCAATGTTACTGTATAATAAATCAATAGAATAATATTATAAAACATAAAACTAACACAAGCATATTTACATATCCATCCTTTGTTAAGAAGGTCTCTTAAATGTCTTCTGAAATTGCCAATGTACGAAAAAAATAATAAAAAAATCAGAATCAATATAACAGCGAACGTATACTAAAGTAAAACAAAGCCATGGTAACTGCCGGAATATGTTACATAACTTCCGTTTTGGCAATTATAATATTATTTAGAGTTCAGTAATTAGAATAAAAATTAAGTAAAGTTAACAATTAGAAAAATGTAGTCAAAGGGCTAGTTGGTGATTAATTTGAGAACCATTAAGCAGGTAGGTCGTGGGGGTGTGTCTGCGCGTGTGGGACCGAGGGTCGATTTTATGACATAGAGCGCACTTCTGTTCAGACAAAGTATAGCTGTTTATTACCACTTATGGTCGGCATAATAATATTTCATTGTTGTTATTAATATTATTTTCGATGCATAATCACTTTTACGGTCTTTGCCAGTTTTATGTACTCACGTGGGAAGTTGAGTATAAATACAATAAATTAATTCTGTGTCAAAAGTGTCAAAATCAAGATAACTATTGTCTCAAAAACATATGCACTGCAAAGGCACTTTCATTTTTGACAAATTGATACAAAGGAATCACATAGCCTACTGCTTTTACTGATCAGTCATGTTTAGGATTTGTTTTTAAAGATAGGAATAAAACACATAATGGAGGATACCGAATTTATTGTAGTTTTTGTGTAAAGTCGAAAATTGTTTAAATAATAAGTAGAATGAAACCTCTAAGTTTAATTTTAAAACGTAGTAGGTCGTATTTAATTTAGTAAAAAATTCAGTATCAATTAATTTGATTTCGATGATTTACATAGGTCTAGATGCAATAGTAATAACAACGGGAAAATACTGAGTCTAGTGCAATAAGGGATGCAGAAATATTAGCAGTGCAATTATAATTCAGATTATGAAACAAAACAACTAAAGCTGTTGGTGTTTCATGACTTTAATAAAGTATAAAATGTTTAAGATACAGATGTTTTAATATAATCTCAATAAAGTATTTTAAACTACAACTATTCAACAACGAAACATCATCACTTATGTCGTTTAGTTAAGTAATATTATTGCAAGCGGTAAAAGTTTGGAGGATAAAGCGTTTGCTTTTTTGTAAAATAACCTTTACCTTTTTTTAAACTTTTGATAAAATTCACAATTAGGTATTTTTGAAAAAAAATTTCAGAAATGTTGTTTAAATATTTAAAATTGTAAGACTTATAAAAGTTTACTAGCTGAATACCCGTTCTTCGCTTCGGGGATTTTTTTTGCATCACGATGTTGCATAATTGTAATATTTTTCTTTAATTTTCTTCCATCTTTTCATGAAAGTGAATTATTACATATATATTTTCAGTTAGTTTGGTATTTTATTATTGCCCGTCAATCGTCTTCGTCACAATAAATAAAACAGGCTTATTTTTTAAATGTATCTTGTAAGAAATAAATTTACAAATTATCAGCTCTCTATCTTTATGGAAGGTATACAAATGTATAATTTTTATTTTTAGGGGTTGTTATAAAATGTTCACCCCTAGCAACAGGTTTTTGAAATGTAAAACTGGTTTACTTTTTATATGTGTCTAGAAAGAAAATATTTTAAAAAATCATCTTTCTAGCTTTAAAGAAAGTACATCAAACAATATTTATTGTTTTAGGGGTTGTTTTAACCCTTAAATGCTAAATATTTTAAAATATTTACTTAGTGCGCCTCTAGCGCATATTAACAATACGTGTACCAAATTTCACGTTCCTACCCGGTATTCAATTATTATTTTTTATAGTTTTAGTGGTTCTTACTACATGTCCACAATTTAGCAGAACGTGACAAACTTTAAATCTGGTTTATTTTGTATATGTATTTTGTTACATGTAGAAAAAAATTTACAAATTATCTGCTCTCTAGTATGGTTTTTGAAATATATAAAAAACAATATTTATTTTTTTAGTTGTTGTTTCAACCCTAAAAGGCCAAATATTTTAAAATCCTTTATTATTGCGCCTTTAGTGTCTATGATACGTGTACCAAATTTCAAGTTCCTAAAGGGGAAGGTTTTTGTGATCTATAATAAATAATATTTATTGAAAGGCCAAATAGTTTGAAAACCTTTCTTAGTGCGCCTCTGGAGCCTATGAGGAATACGTGTACCAAATTTCACGTTCCTAGGTAGTGTGGTTTGTTAGATCTATAACAAACAATATTTATTGTCTTAGGGGTTGTTTCAAGGCCACCCTTATTAACTTAGGGGTATAGAAAATAGCCTACGACCTATTCTTAGACCTACCAAATATACACAAAAATTTCATAAAAATCGGTGAAGTTGTTTTGGAGGTATTCGATAACAAACGCTGTGACACGAGATTTTTATATATATATATGGATTGATTTTATAATTTTATTGGTTTCAAAAAAATTATATTGTATTATTATTATTGTTGTTTTAAAAGTTAACTAATATATTTTGTATGAGTAAAAGACATGTGTAACCAACCAAATGATATATAACATATTGTTTTTTTTTTAATATTAAAATTACCTTTTTGTAAAACAAACCTTACAGCTCCTTACAGCACTATGCCTTCTATAAACCTGAAACCTATTTTTTTTATCATCTTAGATTCAAAACATTAATTGATTTAAAGGTAATGCGGATGTAAACTTTTGGGTTTTCTAAATAAACCCAAACCTCACGGAAGCTTTGTTTTGTTTTCAGGAAGTGCGTAAATAAGCCCCAGCCTCGTCTAAACAATTTGTTTCCGGAACACCCATCGTTAACCTACCCCTACTTCGGGGGTGGAACGATCTGATCTGTATTCAAGGGTTGCTTTTGATAGCAACCTTTTGAATTAAACCTTCGATCGAAGAATAATGTTTTAAACGACACCGTCATCAATTTCTAGTAAGATGACTTTACAGAAAATACACTTTGTAGGTAAAATTATTATATTTAATAATTCGTTATTTTCTTACCACATTAAAAATCTAAATAAATTAATAGCTTCTTATAGTCATATATATTGATATATCGTTTTATTGACGTAGTTTATACGTACTACAAGTAATATGCTACATAACATATGAAGGTACACTAATAGATACAAAAGAAATTTAAACCCATTTGCTTTTAAAAAATAATATTATTATAAAATATGATCAAGAAAAATTTTAAAAGTGTATAATCAAAGTAAAATTTTAAAGTTTGATGTTAAGTAAGCCCTTCCTTCTTTTCGTAAAAAAAAGTTAAATAATTTTGATCTATTTTTTTTTTTTTTAGTTATTATCTTAAAACATCTTGATAACGCAAACTTTAGGATCATTTAATTTCGGTTTTATCAAAATTTTTTGTGTTTTGTTTTGGATTTTGACTAAATATTTAACTGTATGGCTCTTTAATGGACGTTATACATATCGTATCAGTTAAACTTAAAACACCTTAAAAACGTATCACAACCTCAGTGTAATGGCTTGAAACTCATCTTAGCACTTAAATCATTGCAGTAAATTTAAGATATATTATGAGTTTGTTACAACGTTGCAGCTACTAATCAATACTACAAATAAAATATTTACTGTCGTAACAGTTATTAATAACACCTGGATACATTGAATTGAATATAAATAGCAAATGTGATTACAATAGCCTATTAGAAGGAATCACATATCTCATCGCGTGACAAGAACTAACTGTTAGCACACATGCATATAATTATGTATACACATTAGTGTCGCTGGGCATTAAGAGATAGCTTATTTAACCTTTACCTTGATACTTAAACCTTAATTCATTTTTAAAATTAAATATTTATGTATTTTATAGTCTGATACATTACTTGTTAGTAGCATTTCTCGTTACGTAAAATCAAATTAAACATTTAACTTAAAAATTTAGCGCAAGTATCAGTACAAATTTATGTATTCAGGTTTAATACTTTATAACATTTATGCTATTTTGAATAAAATAAATAACAACGTTTATAAATTAATATTATTATAAGACTGACTACAGTTATACCTTTAAATCAGAACGTATTTATATGTCTGTATGTTTACAGAGCGTATATATTTAGATATTTCATATTAATTTGAAATATGTCTCATCTCTATCAAAACCCTGTTTTAAAATACCTTCTTTATAAAACAATGGTTCTTTGCTGAATATAAGTTCTAATTGTATTCTTATAATTTGTATTTGTGGTTTTAGTAAATTTTCGAACGCTGTTCCTTTGTTTTCGGGTTGTTTATAAAAATATATTTAATTTCAACTTATGTCTGTGGCCATTTTAAGAAGTGATTTATGCCTGCTTTTCAACATAAATAAAACTTAACGAAAATTATTGTATCTAACTTTCTCGTTGGATACTACGGAGAATGAAGTATATTCGTCATACATAAGTTAGTCTTTATTTTTTAGAAAGTAGCATTAGTGTTTATGGCAATCAAATTAAAGTATTTAGTAATATAACTTAAGTTTAAAACCTTTTGTTGCATACAATTTTAGACTAAAAAAAAATACAAAAATAATAAACGTAAAGCTTACCTCTGATATATTGAATTGTCAGCTAAAATATAAACTTATTTGTTTTTAATTATAATTTACACTCCTTAAAACATTGCACGAAGCAACTTTAGTGTATACAAAAAGTATTAAATAACTCAAATTTCATAGCCTTAGTCAAAAAAGTTTAAATCTAAGTCGGTAGAAAGGGACAGTGTCCACCAAACTACATGATTTTCTTTTACAAATTAGCGGCAACAATTTATTTTGTTTTTTAAAGTGCTTTTCAGCTTTTGTTAAATTCAAAAATTCATTAAAAAATATAGAAACACTTAAAATGCTAAAATTTAAATTTCCAATTTAAGTGTTTAATTTTTTAATTTTTATTAATTGTTTCGCCGTTAGCATTATTTACATTAACAAGTTTTTTACCAATTTTTGTTTTCTGTAAATTTTATTTTGTTTCAAAATACACAACAAAAATCTTAATGTGCGGACATAAAATGGTGGTTGTGAATACTTTATGTTTGTGGTAATATAGATTGTTGATAATAAATCCAAGATTTACTCGTAAAAATATTTCACAAATTATTTAAAATTATATAGGTTTTTGGGAGTTTTTTTTAGATTACCGCGTTTTCCATCAACTATTTCAGCAATGATTACTATAATTATTTTAAACTTATCTTAAAAACTTAAACAATACAATAAATGTAAGAATACTGTTTTTAATTCATGAAATATTTACATTTTTAAACTACGTAAAATGTAGCTTATAGGAGAGCAGAATAGCACAGTATAGATACTTTCAGTTTGTTACAGTAAGTTAGTTTTTATTAGAGCTGGATGTCTGAATCATTTAAGGCACTAGTCTTGATTGATACAGTTGAACAATCCAAAATATGGCTTTAGGTTCCAGTCTATTTACTTTTGTTCTGTTTACTTTGTATTATGCACCGCTATAATAATGAGTTAAGTACAATATTTTGATAGTGTAGTATTAAAAAGCTATGAATTTTCAAATGGAGGTTTCTTTTAATGTTACCGATTCTGGTTAACTGGTATTTTTTTATTATTGACGATTACTATTGTCTTCAAATATATCTTAAAGATAACTTCCTTTCTATTCGCAAAATTTCAACCTGTAACACTTCAGTCTTTATGCTAAAAACTTAATGTCGAACGTGTTATTTATTTGTTGAACCAAAATACAGAAAACACTAAGCAAGTTTTTTACGTAATAAATGCTTATTTATTTGTTGTAATGACTTAGAAAGTTTAATACATTTTTTAACATTAGGTGGTACTATTTCTCCAGTTTTTATATTTTGTATAAAAAGAAGGAGGATTAAATCGTTCATATTAGTCTTTAGGATTAATTTGTAATGTGTCTTTATAATATTATAATAAGTGCTACTGTTCAGTGATACAACATAAATAATATATTTTTTAAAGTTAAAAATATATAAACTTGATTATTCTAACATAGTTTTAAGAAGTTTAAAACAGTTAACACATACAACAGTTTAGTAAGCATGAAAGGTATAAATTACAGCCTATTATTTAAATAAAATTTCTCATTCGAAAATAGAACAATATTTATGAAAATGTATTAAAAATATTTTCAAGAGTCCGTTTAATAATCACATTCCATAGCACTTTGGGGTTTTTTAAAATGTTTAAGTTCACGACTCAACTACGACACGTATGCCAGTAAGTGAAGTTATCAGCAAAACAAGGATAATCCATCAAAGCACCGGAAGTAAAAACTTAGATTAGGGCGAGAACGGTGTAGGGAAAACACGAATAAAATATTCTGTAACGTTCACCTTCAAAACTATGTTGCTAAAACACAGTTTGTTACATTTTAATAACAAAAAAATAGGTAACTGGAACTCTATCGATATCTATTGCGGAATCAAACTCAAAGTCTATCATAATGATTTGCCGGTTTGAAGGAGTGTAATGCCAGGAATAATTAAAAGTAGTTTATTCCAGCGCTAGTCTAACTGGTAGAAATACAGTTGTTAAGAATATAAATTTTAAAAATAACCAAACAAGGAATGCCTACAGGATTTTCTTAGCGAACAAAGCATTTCTTCGGTAATATTTAGACGTAAAAGATCATAATGCGGAATCATAAAAACCGGAGTTTTATAATATTTTTTAGTTTTGTATTCTTATTGAAATTAAAATTGTATTGAAAAAAAGTGTTATAAAAATGCACAATGTGTATTCTGAAAGCCTGTTGAATTAACATTTGGGTATGATATAGGTTAAAAGAAATTACTTTATGAAGAAGAGAAATAAGTAATTGGTTATGCAAAATAGATTTGTAAGAAGTTTATTGAAAAACGATACAGATTTAGTAGGGACCCTGGTAAATAAATTGAAATTTAACGATGATCTGTTACAAAGACGAGCAAAATATAATAGTGTAATCACTGACGTTATATCAGTGCATGTATCACATTACACAGGAATATTGCGTGTGAAGGGTTGCAAGAGTAGCTTACAATATTTCAGAAAACAACAACATTATCGTTTAACTCTACACAAGTCAACCTAGGCTATTAGTCAGTAACATCCCTTGTTTAAGGGAAACAAATAGCACCCTTGAGTGAGCGGCAATTTATATAAATAAAGTAAAGAGAAAAACATCACTTCTACTTCAAACATTGCTGTTCGAATGAGCATTGTCACTGTAAAAACAGTGTAAGCTGTTGTTTAGTATTTTAGATTGTGTAGTAAAAATGATTTTCGTATAGAATTACGGGTTTTATACGTTCTACAGTGTTTTATAAGATATTGTTTGGATATAATAGTGTAGAGTGAGAGTATTTAAATTGTTTTATGTGAGCAATCCATAAAATATTCCAAGATATATTTAATCCACTTCTAAAGATTGTTACGTTATATTTTTTCAATTTGAGTTTTATTAGTTACAAATCATTGTTTGTATACATTTATTTATTAGCTACACCAAATTAACTTACTGTTATTTTCTTGACATACCATGTTCGCAGAAGTGAACTGCCATTAACTTTTCTGCAACATAGCTAATACATAATAGCAAAATATACTAGAACACAGACCCATGTTTCAGTCGGTTTTGATTGAATTAACTTTAATATAAGGTACTATTAAATTTGATAGAAAATATTTTTTTTAAATAGTATTTACAGGTCACGTAACATTTCGTATCATTACTAATTGATACTTCAAACTATAAATAACTGTCTATAGTAGTGACCAGTTGCGATACTAAATAGGGAATTTATTTTAAATCAGTTCTACAGGGTATATTATGTAATATATACCGCCCTAAGCTATAGAATTATTCTTGAAACTGTCTATTACTGACAATACGTTTAGCCATTTCACAAGCTTAATTAATCCTATGATTATTGATCAATATTATATTAATACGTACGAGTATATGATAGCTTTTAGTTACTGTTAAACACAAAAGCATAATGGTTTTAAAATCATAAAATAAACAAAATAAATCTTCTTAAATATTACCTATATGTCAATGTAAAAAACCATCCATATATTAACTGCTACAACAATAAAGTCCTAATCTTTAGTGTATTTGTACATAATTATGTATAACTTGTAATCACTCTGTTTACATATTACGAGATTAAAATATTATATAGATTTTTAGCATAATTTTGTTTATATACTAGTCATCACTAAGTTGTGTAGAGGTTATTTAGTCATTGAATCACGGTCATGCAATGTCTGCACCTCAACTACTACAGTGTGGTGGAATCAAGTTTAGCTTATTGTCACTCTCATGTTAAGTCTAAACATGATTTGTCAACTCAATCTGAATATTACAGCTAAACATTTTACTTAAATTACTTCCAGTAGTGGGTTTATATATTTCTTGGTTTGATTATCTCTTATATGAAACAAATTGATCAAATTCAGGTGTTTGTCAGTTTTATTTAAATCATGGATTTAATTGCCAACATTTAATTTTAAAAAATGATCTGAAAGCCATTTATTTTACCATACGACCTGCCCTGGCCCTAACATTTGTTACGTAGATTTGAAGTTTCTCAGAACATTTTCGTTGTACGGTTTAGAGTAAAAAGTTATAGAAATTGAATAGATATAATTTTAAGTTTATAATCGGATATGTTTAACTTGCACAATCGAAATCAACCAGTGAGAGTTAATACAATAATAAATTCTTTAATTTGGACAATTTAAAGCGTGACGAAGAAAGGCCAATTTTGTTTAAAAGTTTATTTGAAAAATATGTAAAATTACTTTACACTTAATTTAAGTTTATATTTAAACTTAATTTAAGATTTTCCTTATGCCTCAAATATTTTAAATATGTATTCTTTATGATCAAAAAAGATTACTTTAAACCGAGAGTAAACAAGGTTTAGTTTAGTAGTTGTGCAAATAATATTGGTGGTCTGTTGCACGCTGTGTATTGTATTTGCATTATTTTATAAAAACTAACATCAATTAGAAATTCTAACATTATCAACAATTTAAAATGAATTGTAACAATTGTTAGTCGCCATTCCGAATATTGATAACTAATTATTAGATTTAAGACTTACCGTCTTCAATATTCCTTTATCGCCGGTAAACGATGGCCGTTTCGGCTATTCAGCCACTTTCAAGTTTATCAGGTTTCCCTTCGCCACTTACACAGACTCTTACACATAATTACACAACAATTACATAATAAATAAATAAAACACACTTACACGCCTGTATTGCTTAAAACTAATGACTCGTGAGCGACTACATACGACGCTGTCCCGGTACGCACTGATGGTATGCAAGTTAATCGCCTGGAAGGGATGATGGGTTAACAACATGTGTCAATACGGTATCGTATAACGCATTATATTCAACATTTAGTTTTTCATTTAACAACTTGCTACCACCTATTTTATAGTTCTTGTACAATTCGAACTGTTCTAGCGCGTTAATCAACTTTGCCATTTTACAACGATGTAATATTTCCAGGGTATCGCCTATGCTGTGGAGTAACCATGGTCATTCTGGATGATATGTTCGGAAAATTTCGAATCGGGTTTTGATAGGCTCTCACTTTGTTTGGCCGATGGAAGGTGTTTCCAAGTGTATGTTCAAGCGACCATAAATTTGTCTTTCTTTCTTTGTGATAATTCTTCAATTTTGTGTTCCCTGTTTTTCTTCTTGAGCAGTCTATCTACAATTGAAACTTTGTAACCATTATTGGCGGCAATACTCAATTGTTTTGAGTTCCTCTTGAAAGCCTGCTTCTGTCATGGGAATATTTCTTAATCTATGGATGAAACTGTTGTAAGCTGCCTTTTTATGTGAAATTGGATGATCGGATGAGGAGTGGATTGTATGATCAGTGTGAGTCGGCTTCTTGTATATTTTGAAAAGGTGTCTTCCATCTAATTTGGTTATTGTGAGATCTAGATAATTGATGCTTTTATTATCTTTTATTTCTGAGGTGGATTTCAAAGAAGTGTGTATATATTCTTTAAATATGTACATAAATACTGGATTTGTCTTGTCGTGCCCTGATATAAGACAATTATATCATCAACATATCTTAATATGTGATATTCCTAAGGTGTTTATTATTTCGGGATATTATGTCACGGATTTCTATATGGTTTAAGAATATTTCCGCCATTATGCTCGACAGTGGACATCCCATAACCAATTCATTGTTTTGGGTAAAATATTGTACATTGAATTTAAAATAATTCTGGGATAAGCATACAGTTAGTAAATTTGATATTACGGTTATTTGCTCAGTGGGCATGACATTTTTCTCCTTTAAATGTTTCACCAATAAGGAAATGGTTTCATTAACTGGCACGCGTTACTGTACAAGTTAGTGATGTCGAACGAAACTAATATGGAGCCAGATTTTATGTCCGTGTTTATATTTTGGAAACTAAATCTTAAGTGTTTTTAAGCTGTAATTGTTTTTAAATTTGACGTCCTTCCTAATTATTCTGTCCAAAGTTTTCGATAATGTGTGAGACGGATCACTTGTAAAATTGACCAATGGTCTGATTGGGAGGTCATATTTGTGTCATTAAAATTAATTACTTGGAATATTATATACACAAACTTTGAAATAACTTAAATTCTAAAAGTTATTATAACAGCAGCATTCACGTTT
Source organism: Philaenus spumarius (assembly GCA_018207615.1). NCBI lineage: Eukaryota > Metazoa > Arthropoda > Insecta > Hemiptera > Aphrophoridae > Philaenus > Philaenus spumarius. The sequence goes on along the minus strand of JAGFPH010002284.1, from coordinate 194,090 downwards.
GAATGAACAAACAAACAAATTGTAATTTTATAAAAGAAAAGTCAGCTTTCACGAGAATTGCAGCGATATAGTATTTCATTAGCAGAGTGCCCGTGCATGGCTTTTCACAATGCAGGACTTGGAGGTAAAGTGTATTGTTCACACCAGCTTTGTAAAACCAGTGACAACGTGTTTTAATAATGTTGTAAATGACGTTTGTGTAATGAAAAGCTAAATCATAAATAAATAATAGTTCTCATAATGGAAATACAAACTGAACTTTAACCTCACAATATGTTAGTTTTATTGACACTAAAAACTAAACTGTACAGTGGTATCCAGACATAAAGTAATACTAGGGGAAACCCCTGCGTGCTCCACACGCCAACCCCCCATGAAACCTTTTAAAAACAAATGTTATGTTTTATTTAAAATAAAGTTTTAGGATTAATAATAACCTCAAAACTAAGATGATAAATAATGATAAATGTTCAAATCAAATTATTTCTTATATTTGATAACAGCAGTTATAATAATGGTTAAAAGAACCAGCAAGGCTCAGGTCTACACTTTAAAATCCTAACCTAAAACCTAGAAATACAAAAATAATTGCTTCAAATTTTGAAATCAGCTGTTAATGGAAATACTGGAACAAACAGCTATAAATATTATTTGTTATTTTATTCAATTGGTTGCTATGGTAATAAATGTAAATACATGTATTGGTTTATCATTCTAGGCCTAACCTAAGAATTTTTTCCGACTAAATTTACAAATATTGAAATAATTAAATGTTTTTATTGAAATGAATTATAGCCCATGTTACTCAGGGAAAGTGTAGCTTTTTATTGGTAAAAATATTTTTTTCAATCGGTTCAGTAGTGCCAGAGATTTACTCCCTACATACAAACAAACAAACAAAAAAACAAACTTTACCTCTTTATAATATTAGAATAAATGTATGAAAAGTTAATAGAACAGCCATAAAACCTTCCAAAAATCACACTTGTAAGGTTTCCCTTTGATGTGTGTGTCAACGTGTATCTTTTATAGGTTAATAAATAAATTATATTTAAAAATATAATTTACATTAACTGTCATATTATTTTACAGAACAGCTGTTTTTTGTTTTTAATTTATTTATTTTTAATACCAAATGTTTTAATGTAAACAAAGGAGACGTTTTTAAATTCTGATGTATTTTTTATGGGGATGTTTCGTTTTTCGGTTACCTAAAAAACCCCTTATTTTTTAATTTTAGAAAAAACTTATATTTTCCCTCGTTCCTTGAATCGATAAATTTAATTTGATGCCTCTCCCATCATCTTCCGATTTACCAAATTCCCACAATTTCGAATCTAAAATTTCGCTTACAGAATTAAATAAAAGGATTATTAAAACGTAAACATTTTTAAGTACTCAATTCTTACATGATTAAGTTTGAAATTTTTTTGAAAATGTAAGTACCCTCCTTTCAGATGTAAATATACAAGTAAGGGTGGTTACATTACAAAGACGAGATTAAGAGAACAGTACTAACTTTTGTGGGAAGGATATTTGAAAAAAAATAGTTAGTGTTAAATAACTAAGTAATTTATATGGAAAATGCTTAGTGCTATTTTTATAGTGAGTAATGAATTACTCCTTAAACATTTTTATTATTGGTGTATTATGATTTGCATCTTCTTCTTAAATTAGTAAATTAAAGGTGAAAAGAATTATTAATTTCCAACATGTTAAAGTTAACTTGTAATACAAGTACTTATCATTGTACTTACACATTTTTAGTAAGAAAACTTACTTTTACAGTCTTACATCAAGCTTAAAGTAAGTAAATAACGAAATCAACATTCTCTAAACTATCTTTCTGTTCTAAATATGTATGCATTTTGATTAAATATATATATATGTATATACTGTATGCTATTTCTGTGTTTTATATAAATATAATAATTAAATTTGTTATTACACTGTTAAATTATGTATTTAAGATACATTGATATTTTCTGTGCAATATCTATATAAAATAATTAAAATATTTATTTCTACTCTTGAATATTATTATTTAGAATAGCCTGGATATATTGGTTAGCTTTAATATTTTAATTATTTAACACATACTATCCATTAGAAAGAGCTAGAGTTAGAGTCATATTGACAGCATACAACTATAATAGATCACACTCGGACATCCAGGAATCTAATATAAATATTTTTCAACTTTGTATATTTGATAAATGGCAGCACGATAGTAGAGCCGTCAACACAAGATGTTCATCTCTCACGACTATTTAGTACTTAAGAGATAGAAGATATGGTTTTAATTGTTTAACCATCCAAGTAACTTTCATCAGATTATGTCATGTTGCTGATTGATTGTGTACAACCATTGCCTTGTTTCTGTTGGTGCAGACTGAGAGTGCTTGTATATTGTAAAGGCAAATAGTTAAGTTGAACATGAGTTAGTTATTGTTACAAAACAACATTTTTTTAATTAAAACAAGTAAATATTTCAAAACTAATAATAATTCAAATAATTGCTCCACATTGTGGTAGGTACCATCAATTAAATCGAATCGTTTTGGTACAATTCAGACTTGAAAGTCTAAGATTTTTAATGATATAGAGTAACTAAAATCAAATGAAGAAAACTAAATATCTTAACTCGATCGTAAAATTTTAACACATAATGGACAAAGGAAACTGCAAAGAAAAAAAAGTTTTTTCCTGTAGATTACCTAATTTTGTAAAGTATATTTGCGTAATTCCAAGTAATGTAAGCCGTTTTATATTTGAAACTCTGGAAGATATTACATTCAAATGTTTTTACTACAATGGAAAATCAGCAGCATACCTAAAAATGGAATGTTCACTATTTATTTTAATAACATTGATTAGCAATTCTAAATTTGTCTCTTTGTAGAATTCACACAGTAAAGATAATGTAATTCAAATATATTCTAAATATATCGAACTATAAAATGGAAGAATATTAGTAATTGACGTAAACTAAATCTCTTACATCAATAGGTTTAGGTAGTTTTTTCTACTTATAATTTTTAGGATGTGTGCCTAAATCGTGAAAACCCACTTATATTTAACTATTAAAAGTTGTGAATTAGAAAGAAAGACATTTCCTTAAATTATTTAGTTTTAAATGATACTAGGGGCCTATATCAATGCCTTATTATATATTTTGAAACCGCTTTACTCAATTATGTTGACACTGTTTTCATACAGTTTTTATAATTCGCATTTCATGATATTTTTGAAAATAAGTATCTTCTTGCATGCAAATATATTTTAATGCAAAATAATAGGAATTAGTAAACATTTTTGGAATTGAGTATAATTAAATATTATATAATTAAGGATTTTTAAATATCAATATCTTTTGTTGCTATTTTTCAAAACTGAGCTCACAACTCAGTAATAAGAATAAAAATTTGTGTGATTATTTTTACTTTTCGTTGTGGAAATCATCATTTGCTTTTTTAATTGTTTTAAATTTTACGGTCAAAGTAACAAAATTAATAATATATTTTAAAATATTGTAGGATGTTTGTAAGCGACATTAAATTATTTTACCATTTATAAATATAGCATTGATCAAAAGGTAAGGACATAACCTCTTCATTATAAATGTGAGGGAAATTGTCTTAAATTCAATGTTCATGATATTTTAGTGTTCTGTTGTCTGTCTTCATGACACAGTGGCTTATCAAAATGTAACTCCCCCATTACACCAAAAAGCTCAAATAATAGAAACATTTCTAGTTTTTGACAGTCATTATTCCATTTACAGATGAAATGTTCATCTGTGTTTTCTATTTATGAGGTAGTGTTTAAGGCACACTCATTGCATACAAAGGAAAGGTTTAAAATAATTAGCAAATGGTAATATTGATTAACAATTATATTCAAAACATATTGTTATTTCACAATACTGTCAGTAAATGGCTAATCTCATTTAAGTTACAATAAAAAATAAAAAAAATTCATCGAGTTGAGGTTAAATTTATTATATAATTAACACATGTTAATCAAATCTATTTTAGGAAATAGCTAACATTATCTTTTTTAATCATTAGTAAAGCAAAACATATCATTACTACAAATTGAAATCGTTTACGACGGTGTGTATTTACAATTTATGAAAACTGTTGGCTACACTATCCCATTTTAAAAGTCCTTAATATTAATAGTAAGTTGAATGAATTTGAAATTCATTGGCAATAGACTAACGTAATTTTTATTCCATTTAATTTAAGTTTCTGTTGTGCTTAATTCTTTATTTTGATTAAAGTTACAAAACAAACATGTTTGAGTTTAAAGCAATACCAACTGTTTCAAAAACAAAACACGCACTATCATTGCAACGTAAAACTTTTAAAGTTAAACTTAACCCATATTTACTATATATAAAGCCTCCAGAACTGTCGTATATTTATTTACATTCCTTGAATTAAGTCTACAATCTTTTTATCAATCATCGATCGGTCCGTTTAACCATTTATCTCGTTGCCAGGTGAAATTCTGTTTGTAGTAATTTAAAATAGAAAACAATAATTTGTACATAATCTTAATTTTTTCTACAAAAATTTCCAAAGTTTCAGAAATGTTACCACTTTATTTAAAAATAGCCATTAAATTTTCAATGTAATATAAATAAATTATTAACAGTTCAAAAGATTTAAATACTGTTTCATGTGCATTGCAATTTGTTCTGGAATTTGGACAAGCAAATTAATAAAATGCTGTAAATTCAGTAACATTTGACATGTGGGATAGCGTATAGAAAACCAAAGTTGAATATATTTTTTATGATGATACCCATTCCGTATTTTTTTAAAAGTTTGTGTTAAACTTTGTAGTCAAAATAAATTTGTAAATAAAACTAATACAATGTTAATATATATAATAATGACGATTTAGCAGTAACGCACTTAAAGCAATCTTAAATTGTTTTTGTATTTCAAATATTAAATTTTCTACACTTTAAAAAACTCCTGCTTTTAAATTTTCCTTAAAGGATCTGTTCGGTACAGTAAATCACTGTCACGTCGTTGCCAGGGCGAAGTTCCGCTTCCGTTTTTACGTTTTATCCTTCGGGCGTAACAAACTTAACTGAATAAGATACAAAATAGAGCCAAGAAAAGACTTAATTTAATTCTCAAGTCATCACAAAATGCTGTTAAACCACTATTGCAATGAAAATATTCATAAATTTTTTAATTATATTATTTAGTAAAAACATTGTGTTTTTTTTAATTTCTAGAATGTGACATATTAACAAAAACTAAACAGGAGAATTAAGTGTCTTCCGTACATGTACCAAACTAACCATTTACCTTACCAAAGGATTAAATTAATTATGAATTGTTGGTGTCCGGGCCCCCAAATATAATACTTACTGTACATCAGTACTAAACGAGTTCGTTGTAGTATTTGTATAAACGAGTACCTCTTACCTGGAGTTCTTTGAGAAGTTGTGATGAATTAACTTTTATATGCAAGGATTTCTTTAACCCTAGAACCGGCGGCTTAAACAGGTAATTAAATTTACTACAATCCTGTGCAAAAGTAATTCAGGTACAGTCTCCGGAACAAGGAACAAAAATGATAAGAAGCTCGTGATAAATAATTGTTTCACTATCCGTGTAAGGTTTTTGCTCAATAAGCCCGTGTGCAATTTTTGAGCTATATCGTTTGAAAGGTAATTGAATTTACTACAATCTTGTGCAAAGGTAATAATTCAGGTACAGTCCCCGGAAGAAAGAACAAAACTGATAGGAAGCTCCAGATAAATGTTTTTTTTAAATTATCAATGTAAGGTAATTTGGGCAATATCTCCCAATCATAAACCCGTGTGCATTTTGTGAGCAATATAATTCGAAAGGTAATTAAATTTAATACAATCCTGTTTAAAGTTATTTCAAATACAGTTTTCGGAACAAGGAACAAAATTGATAAGAATATCCCGATAAATGTTTTTTTTTTCATTTTTAATGTAAGGTAATTACGCAAATTCTCCCACTCATAAACCCGAGTGCAATTTGTGAGCTATATCATTCGAAAGGCAATTAAATTTACTATAATCCTGTGCAAAGGTATATTTGGAACAGTTTCCGGAACAAGGAACAAAACTCGTAGGAAACTCTCATTCTATTATACTAGTTATTCCCAGATAAGAACATACGGCTATAGTAATGCGGCAGTGCTGCTTACGGGTTTTTTTTTATTTATTTTTTTTTAATGCTGTAGAAGAAAGAGCATTATTCCCAAAATTTGTTCAACAAACATTTTTAATTTTACGGCTCTAGATTGACAAACTAAAGATATTTTCACGTACTACCAATGAAATACCCATCTGAAACTAAATTTAACTGTATCTCAATATTGGGTATCTCAAACTTAGTCGTGAACAAGTTGTTAAAGAGATTAGCAAATTCTCAAAGACCTTGGAATATACTAGCAAGGCAAGGTCTAACATTTGAAACAAATCTTATACATTCAGTTCTATGCCAAAGTGAATAGTGTAAAACGAAACATACAATTTCATAGTAAAATATACTAGCACGAGGTGACGATGGTCTAGCAATATGTTTTACTGAATATAAGTACAAACTATATGTTGTGTAAACCATATAGCTCCAAACCTTTGCGAGCTTTTGCTTGTTAATGTAACATATTTGTATGTTTACTGAGGTAAAGTAAATTTTAGGATCACAATAAAGAACAATTTTATTAATCGACTAACATCGTTTATCTTATTTAAATTTATTTGCTTAAAATGAAAATACCAATTGAAATAGTCAGCATCAAGAATTATTTCTAATTCAAAATGACAATAACATTTAAATCCTTTTCAAACTCTCCAGGGAAATTTCGAGCTTTGTGCTGTTATTCTCATGGCTAAACCTGATGCCTTCTATACAACTTGTATCTTTTGTTGGTTTAATACTTCTGTAGAGTAGATTTATGATTGAAAGAAGTTGATCAATTTATTGTGTAACGAAATAAACACCAAAATTAAGGTATATACATTTTTTTCTAATTATTTTTGTATAGATAATTTAACAGATTTGTGTTATTTTTCTTTTTATTGCTTTGCTTTGTTATGAGGTGCGTACCCGAACAAATTGATTATTTTTTACTGACGATGAATTTCTTTTTTTGATGGCTGTTTAGTAAAGTAGCCATATGGACTTATTTTTACACTAGCTTATGTGTTAAGACTATCAGTGCTTTTCTGGTGATTGTAGTTTTTCAATATGTATAATGTTTGACCAAATAGGTGATATTTTTGTTTATATGGTTACTGTCCGAAATATTTCTGTATCCTTATAATCTGATAAAGGATTAAATAATAATTTTGTAAGTCGATTTTACAATTATAATACATTTATTTTTTTATACATAGTACATTTATTTAAATGAAAACATATTTAGTCGTAAATATAAAACTAATTGAAAATAATAATAAAATTATGTAGGTAAAATACACACATTAAAACAAATATCTCCTTTTTTAAGATAAGTAATATGCAATTTTCTCCTTTACTACCTTTTATTTTTGCAATTTTTAATAGAATGTAGAAGACAAACTTAAAGCCTTTTACAATTTATTTTTGTATCAATAGTTTGTAGTTTTGGATATCTTGTTAATTTTAGTTACACCATAGACCTAGGCATTTATATATTTTTTGAGAAGGTTAAGTTTCATTTCAAACATAAATATCGATAGTAATCTATTAGAGATCTGACCTTATTTTAAGACGTTCTGTTACTTTCAAAACTTTATTTTGAGAGTTTGGATCCTCTAAAATGAATGTTTAACTAAGTAAAACAATAGAGATGACTTGTAATTTTAATAATTAAGGTCTTAGTAAAAAAGACTATGTTTTTATGTTTTTGAAACTTAGGTCGAGTTTATTTTGCATTTATAAAATCTGAACTTGTATTGTTCATTAAATCAAAATAACTAATTAATTTCAGTATTCATTTGTAAATTATTTTTATTTTATGTGATATATTGTTCAATTATTAATTTATTCAACCATTTAAAGTAATTTAATTTTGTAAGAGAAATAAAATCCTTAAGCACAATATCTGTATAGCTAATATAATAATTGCCGTTTCGAATATATGAATCAACTTTCATTATTCATTATTAAATTTTTGTTCACTATTTTTTTAACATTGTGTTTAAGATGGTTATTTAAAATATTATTTTTCTTTTAAATACATATTTTCTGATGTCTATGATTTTTTTCACGTTCTTGGGTGTATTTTTAAACATGTTTATTAAAATTTGCGTTTTAAATATTGTTACTATAGTTATGTATCTTAAAACAAAAGAGAAAAATTCTGTTGTCTTACTGGTTGTTAAAAATAGTTACAATTCTCTGAGGCAGCAAACAATAATACTATGCGATTTGCCCAAGATATTTATACAATCAGTTATACAGTATGTTAACCCGAAAACATTTTCAGTTTCAGAGCTGAAATAATATGAAATTCTGGTTTTTAATATGTTTTTATAAGAACAATATTTTTATATGTTGTTGGAAAGAAATTAATTTAAGGATATTACAAATATAATACTATATATAATTTTGAAACTGTGTATAAGATTGTATTCTATTTTTTGAATTTTCTGGCAATATCAATTAGCAGCAAATAATGCCTCGGACAGTGCTTTGTTAATATTGACTTTAAGAGTTCCTTGAAGCCATTAGTTTGGTTTTGTATACACCATTTAATTTATTTATATTTCAGAAGATAGGATGGGCAAATTTAAAAAAAAACCCATTCAACACCCTTTTCTTTGAAAATTGTTTATCCATTGTTATTTTACCCACAAATTTTCTGTCAGCCTACAACTAAAAATCAAAAAGAAATTTTCAATTACTTTATACATTTTTGTTTAGTTTTTGAAATTAAAAGGCATATATGGGATAACAAATACTTAATGAATTACTTAATACTTACCAGACATTTAGATTTATTTCGTATAACAATTTTGTTTTGTAAATATGTGTTTCTTAAGGTCTAATACAACCAAATGTCAAGATTTTATATATTTACAAGAAGAATTTACAAAATTGCATATTTAAACGACTTTATCAATAGAAAAATAAGAGAACTGATGTTATTAACTGAGAATTTTACAACACTGTAATACGGTTTTAAAAATAATGTAGAATACAAATTGCAACTCTAGCTGCATTTTTTTATTAGTGACTTCATAAAATTACGGTTTTTTCTAACTAAAATTCCACAACAAGAAAAAACACTTGTCTCGGTTTGTTATCAATATATAAAATTGCTTGCTTTCAGGAAAATTACAACAATATTAATTTATATTCAGTACTGCACAATTTTACATTTTATTACATTTTCGTTTACTTTACAACCATTTGGAAACGAACAATAAGCAAACATGAACTTTAAGGATATCAATGTTTTAACTGGCAACACAGATGTTACCATAAGTGAATATAAAGTGTACGGTTACTTGTTTGAATCCGAATGAGGACTATGCATGTTTTAGTTGGTAAAATATATTTTTATGTGACAATAGTCTGACTGCGGATTTAACCTTAAACCACAAAATCAATTATTATTATTAATAAATTTGTATTTATTGTTATAGTTTTTAAAATGTTATTAATTTGTTTAACAGTACAATTAATTAAATGATATAATCAATCCTCAATGCACTGAATATAAATAAATATAACATTGTTGGTTATATAAATTAAATACGTTCTCCAATAACTCAGTGTCACATTAGTTGGATTTATAAACAGTACATTCAATGCAAACTATCACTCTCAGAAAAGCAATACAATTATTCTAGAGGATCCAAAAGTAATGGAACTATTACGTAGTGATCTGTATATAACTTGTGTTTATATAAGCGGGCTCCAATACTTATAGCATTATATCTTGCATTTGTTACATTTCACCTAGACATACATTTATAAAGTCCTTTGATAACTAAGTTTTAAGCGTAAATTTATTATTTTTTTTTAAACGGGCTACAACAGTGAGGATGTGTACGCTTATGAAATAAACAATCATTATTTAAACTAGGAATTACGCATAGTCTAAAACTGTTTCAAAGTGTATATCCGGTATTAATTTGCATATATACATTTGGAAATATAAATTCTTTCAGGTAAAAGAATTGAAGAACCCAATTTTGCTATGTAAGATAGACGATAATTGGTAAGAGGTTAATATGTTTATAAGGGGAATGCACATCTAATTTCACGGTCATATTAGCTAAGTAAGGACTCAATTTAGATGCTGTTATATTAATAGACAGTACACATGAAATCAAAATTATCCATTTATTTAGACCAGGAAATAGAATATAAATAAAATATAGAATAAAACAAATTTATCTAGAAATGTTTAAATAATATGAGTAGTATTACAATATAAAGGTATATTGCAGCAGTTGTGGGCTTGTTGAGAGTTAATAATTGAAAGCAAAAATAAATATTATGATTTATTTTATTTCAAGCTTATGGATTATTATTCTAAATACATTATGAATTCTCCTAAGAAATTGATACGATGCGCATTGTGTCTCGTTGTGTTATATGTCGTCTAAATTTCATTTATGTAAATGTTGTGATTTTTGTGTCATTTTAATGGTTTAACGGTATTAAGGGAATGAAAAAACGCTGAAGATGGAACACATGCTAAGAAACGCGTTAGTGATAAATAATAAAGAATTCACGTGATGGAACCCATATATTCATAACTAATTGTTGTATAAAAAACAGGTAGTTGTGAGTTTTATATTAACATTTTATGGAAATTAACTAAACAGAGAATTGTCTAATGTTTTTTCCTAGTAAACTGAGCATTCCACAGTAATATTTTAAACGTACAAGATATTTCGTATCAATTGTAGGGGTTCTTACTCAGTTCAGGGAATTATGAATAGTGAATTGGTGAATTTTCCTTTAAAATTTGGATATAATTAACGGTAAATAAAACTGCTTTGTAATAGTCCAGGGTATTTACTTCAAAATCGACCGAAATAAAGAAAATTTTAGAGCCAGCAGTTATTGAGATGCGGTCTTCTGCATTGTGTTCAGAAAGCTCCCAGGAAAAAAGTGGTGTGGTTATGCTATTTTTCGAAAAATACATTCTCTCGCAATAAATGCATTTTGCAATTGCACAATTACTTGCAATATTATAAGAACGACTGGAAACTCGGAAAATCGTTACTCGAGGATTTTCGGGCATGCCAAATTCAATTCTGGCATTATAATTACCTGGGGGTGCTCGGAGGTTGCTCTCCGGGGGTGATTGGGGGGTAAATTGCAGCGTCCATGAAAATCGCTCGAAAATCGTTACTCAGTGGTTTTCGGGGATATTTAAGCAAAACCATGTATCCATCGATAATTTAATAGATCATGGGCTTCGGTAAGCTTTTGCTCTTTATGGGGCACCCAAAAGAGTTCCGCACGAGCGATAAACCTGCGATTTAGCTCGTCCAAAGCTATCGAGCAAAAATGTATGCTGATCGCCAATCTAAAAAAACGATCTTGTACTCATAATCCTGACTGTCATTTTCCGAGTCGTTCTTATAATATTATGCAAGTAATTATGAAGTACAAAATGCATTTATTGCACCAGAATGCATTTTCGAAAAATGGAATAACCTTACCATATAGATTTTTTTTCCTGGGAGCTTTCTGAACACAATGCAGTAAACTGCATTTCGATATCTGCTGGCTTTAAAATTTCCGATTATTTATTTCCTAACTTCCCTGGACTATAAAGAAGCAAGATTGAATAAATTCATATTTGCAAAACATATTTTTTTATAATGTTTTAAAACAAATTCATTTAGCCTTAGCAGAGTTTCTGATATATACACTATATTTTAACGCTAAACTATTACAAAGACGAACATAATAAAATACAAAACATAATAAATACAATTAATTACACTAGTTATATCAGTGCCAGTATCACATTACACAGGAATATTGCTTGTGAAGTGATGCGAGGGTATCTTACAATATTCCAGAAAGTAACTACACTATAGCCTAACTTTACACAACTCAATATAGCCTCTAAGACAGTAACATCCCTTTTTTTAAAGGATATAAATGGTGACCCTTCAGTTACAAACCATTTACACAAATTGAGTATAAGAGTTAAACATCACTTCTACTTCAAGCTTTGCTGGTCGGATGAAGATTGCCTCTGTAGGAACAAAGCCTAGTGTTGTTTACATGCGGAAGGGCGAATAGAGTAAAACAAATTCAAGGCGTTTCGTTTTTTATTTTATATTAAGAATTTCACCGTAGATAAGTTTGATATTGCTTAACTCTATAGTAGGAGTATGTGAATTTATATTTATAAAATATTTACAGAATAATCCTACTTATTGAAATGTGATTACTTCTTATTACTTTTTAAACAATAAATGTTTATCTTATATTGTGACTTTAATTACTTATTATATTTATTAAAATTTATTAAATTTTAGCAAAACACACTTTTAAAATATTTAAAAAATTTGAGTGACGTTACTGAACATTTAAATTAATAATAGTCATTGAATATAGTATAGCAACAGTTGTTACAACTATAAATAATAGAGAGTTACAAATTTTATACTTCGTTTAATACGTAAATTGAAAACAAAAATATTAAAATGGACTTTTGTAAAGGATGTATAAAAACTAGATATTCCCAATTATAATACTCTTTTATTTCAAATCACATAACTCCATTGATATATTTTATTGCCCAAAAATTACAATACAAAATCTGATTTGTTGATTATGAAATGGCGGTTCTGAAGATTTAAAACTCAGCGAAAATTCATTGTTGCAATTAAGAACATATTATATAATTTGTAAAAAATATGTTCATCTCATGATTTTAAATTATAGCAGTTTATTTTGGGAGTTTCTAATTTCGTAGGAACAAGTTTCCCCCTCGAAAGAACAGAAGTTTGTACAATCTTTCACATTCATAAATTATACAAAGCTTACTTAAGTGGCGCAAAGTGGCACAGTGGTTAAACGAACTGATCCAGTTTGCCACATATGTACATAATAAAGACTATATCGTTTTGTTTTGTTTACTTTTATCATACGCAGTTCTACTTTCAGCACTAGAACATAGCCACAAACTATACACTTTACACAAAAAGTTACGTCTTTCCGCTTGGTACTATTTTTATTAGATCATTTGCACACTTTTGTTATGTTACTTAATAATAATATTTAAAATTATTTCTGTTGGAACATCACACATTGGTTTAAATGTAATAAAGATCATCCCTTATTGCAGAAAGTTTATTCTACTTCCAAAATAATGCATATAGAAGAAAGGTTATTAAAAAATGATTGATTTCTGTTTTATCTTGTTTTACAGTTAAAACAGAAAATCCGCAACAGGTATTGAATACATTTTGATACTGATATTTGGCACATAGCAAAGTTTAAATCTATTTATTAATTTTTTGCTTAAAAATCATAACACTTGTTTTTTTTCAGTTATTTTTCAAATTAAACTGCTGTGACAATATTACATATTCTTACATTTTTCTTAAAATTGCAAGTTTCGTTTAAAAAATTTGCAAATACATTATTCATTTTCGACTTCGTCATTATTTGTTATGATACTGGAGAAATATTTTAAAGCAAAAATGTTTTAGTGACTTTGTGTAACTGTTTATACTAAACTGGAAGCTTTTAACTTTTTCACATTTTATTAACATAAAAATAACTCATAAGCTTGGAATTTATTACAATTTTACTTAAAAATTATTCCAATTAAAAAAAACTCAATAAAAAATTACACCACACTATTATAAATATAAGAAAAAATAACTTAGAAAAGGAAATAATAACGTTATTAATTTGTATATTTGTATATGAAAATTCCGAAGTTAGAACAAAACAAAAACCTGCTACAAAACGTTTTGTAGTCTATTCTTCGCGTTATTTTTATTTGATTATTGTTTGATACACACCTACTGAGCCATCATTCAAATTTTATTAATTTACTACTATAATGTCTGAAAATAATACAGTAAAGACTGTCGTAGAATATAGACTGTGGCGAGCATTTAATGCAATACCTAATGTTACACGTATTGGATTCCGCTTATATCAACACAAGCCAGTGCTCTGATATCCATAAAATATCAATAAGTAGAGTAGTGGCTTTACTTTAATGGCTCCTCTATTAGAATGTTATTACGTTTCTACTAGTGGTCGTTTGGAATGAAAAATTGAGTGGTAAAGTATTACAATAACAAAACAAAAATTTACATTGTGTGGTATATTTTATAATGTTTAACTAGGCCGCCATTTTCAACTAAAATATAACGATAGTAGATATCTTAATTTAAAAATTTTTTGTTTGGTTTTTGGGAGTCATGATACATATTTCATTTTAACCGTAACATATTATAATAATATTTAAATTCCGTGATAATATATTCGGTATCATTTGATGGGTCTGCAAAAGTTGGTATACATAATAAATATAAATTTATGTCTTGCAATAATGACAAATTATAATTTAAAAAATATCCACAAATAATTCAAGACGTTACCAACAGTATTTTGAGTTGAAAATATTTTGGGATATTCGAGAAACTTATTTTTTAAAGTTTCGTAAAGCTTAAAAATGTATTCTTGTATTGTACTAGAGGGAGGCGTAACATGTTTTTAGGATACAATTTATGTAAAGTTCCCTTGAATCAGTTTCATTTAAAATTATGAAAGAAATTGAAGTACTACACTGTAGTTAACCAGATATAATTGTATTAAATTAAAACATTTCCTAAAATAACAAAACGATTCACATAAAAACGATACAATGTTATTCGGAGTTTATTCGTTAACAATTAAATCCACTAAAAAAACAGTAATACACTGTCAAATATATATCAAAGCATCATTATCTTACTTATTACAATGCATATCAGGGTTTGGTTCTAGTCCGCATTAGTTATGTAGGCTACGCATTGTCCAAGATACAATCGATAATCTGAGAGTTTTGCTAAAACCCAATAGTCATCCAATGTATTTGAAGAGTCATCTAATTGTGGTTCAATTTATTCAATTAAGCAAAAGTTTTAGAGTTTTTTTGCGGCATAAACAAGGGTTGGGTAAGATTTGTGTGTGGCAAACATAGTTTTTACTATAGGAATAAAGAAATTACACTTAGGTAAGAATATCGAATAAATTGCACCCAATGTTAGAAGCTTAATGTTAAATATAGAACAAAATCTATTTTATAAATTATTGTTGGATTGTGTACAATCATTCGTGTTGGAACATGCATAACCTTACAAATTTAAGATAAAGGAAATACAAGGTTAATAATAAATAACGTAAGGCAAATCCTTTTCCTTCAACATATAATTTGCTTTTAATTTTAGTAAAGATTTACGACTATTAATCATAACCTCAAAGCTAAGTGTGTATATATTAAATGGTACATTATAATTTATATCTTTACGATAAGATAAGAACTGATAAGCTAATGAGCTGAGTTGTGTATTTTAATTAAAAAAATAGATTTTAATATTACTACAGTACTATGCAAATAAATACATTGCTATAATACTTATTTATCCTTCAACATAACATTGTAGTATCGTAGTATTACATAATGTTAGAACTTAAGATATTTTTCTTGAAAATATTAGAGAAAACAACTACATTACAGTTAAACGCTACACAACTAGGCATAGGCTATAAATCAGTAACATCCCTTGTTTAAGGGAAACAAATGGCGACCCTTGAGTTAGAGGACATTTATATAAATTAAGTATAAGAGTTAAACATCACTTCTACTTGAAGCTTTACTTGAAATGAGAAAACATTATTTGTCTTTTTAAGAAGAGTTTATGTTGAAGTTTGCAGTGAGGATGTAGTATGTCAAATCCAAAGAAATAGGATATTTTCTTCTAATTTTGTGTTGTTATTTTCTCGGGTGTTTCAGAAGATATGTAGCAACAAAAAATTAATTTGGTTGTAGATACATTAAGTTATAATTTCACAGTATTCTCAAAATTAAGGCATTTATTACATTAAGTAGGCTATAACAAATTGTGTATTACAGAACAGCCTAAAAAGACATATTTTTTCACATGAGCTGAACTGTAGTTCTTTTTTTAATTTTTGATCTGAGCGCAGTCTCATGTAACAGATGTATATATTTTGTTTGCTGAAGTGTCGTAGTATGTTGACCATCTTGGGTTCATTATAAAGATATATTTCAATTTATGAATCAGTAACTAGCGTTAGACTAGGATGAATCAATACTGTTGCTAGTAGAGAAAACCCAATTAAAGAAGTAACAAATATCAGAAATACAATGTCGGCTTTAAAAAGAAAAATCTCGTAGATCTCACATTATCTAATCAGTTGACAATAATGTCTTTAAATTGAATAAAACCTTCAGCTTGCTAGTATTCTACGGAAGGAATGAACGATTATATTTTCTTCCTTACAAAATAATGGTTTTGCAGGAACTCAACAAGCAATGCTATTTAAAAGGCATATAACATTGTTGTAGTTAACATCTTTCTGATAATTTCTCAGCGTGTTTTTTCACCTAAATGCAAGCACCTCATTCCAATTATTTGGATAAAAAAAAGTATTTATCTTAGAGAAAAAGATGTATACTTACATAAAAACATGGAACATATTTCTTTCTGAAAACAATATACTACAAATGGAATACAAATGGTTATTATGAAAATGAAGGTTTAGAATTGCAATGTAAAATTAAATAATTCTCAATTTAAAATTTATATTCCTCTAAATAATGTTACTAGACAGGATACTCATCCTCACTTATAAAAATTAAATTTTGTTGTATTTAATCGAATAAAATTTGAAATTGTAAGTAGCTTCCTTGAAAAGGAATTGAAATACTTTGTGTGTGTATACAAATCTGAAATATTATAAAGTTTAGAAATGTATTACTGCTTGACTAATGTAGTCTACTTGTAAGAAAATGGAATAAATACATTTATTATATCTCCTAAAGGTTTGAAATGTAAAATTTGTTTACTATTTCATTAATTCGTACAACTACAAAATGTGTAGTACATCTTTCGCTACCCCATAATTTTGTCGGAAATAAATCTTGTTGTTTATTTTAAAAAAATCAAATACAATATTAAATATATGTCTTGAGACTAAATTTTTACTGTAAAGGTTGTATGCCTAAACAATGTATAAGGTTTAGTAAAAATCTTATAATTAATTTTTCAAGTTAGTATTTACTTTTTGTGGAACGACAACTAAACTAAAGTGAATTTAGTAACCGAAATGTATCGTGAGATTTAGACTTAAGATTTAAATTTATAAACAGTTATATAAATATAACAGCAATATAAATACAACCTACATAAATAAATAAACTATCGTTTCATTTTAAACTATGAGGAAATAAAGTACTTAATAAATTAATTTAACTAAACTCAAATAACGTTTAACCTTAGAAGCGGCAGTGTTAATTAAAATTGATTTTTTTGCATTTGCAAGCATTTTTTTTTAAATTCCCCAAAGTTATATCCCAATCTAAAAGTATTCCATAGCTCTTTTGTAGATTTGTTTAAAGTTCATATATGCCAGTAACAAATGTATTGATTTAAAATTTACAAAGTTATTAGTTCAAAAAACCAAAAATGTTCAAATTTAGGCCTACATAAAAAGTATCAACCATTTTTTGTAATTTTTTTCAAAATGTACAAAAGTTTTGAAATTTATTTCTAAGTGGAACACCAGTTTTTATGTTCCTACTACAAGACTGCTAGCAAAACTAGGCCTAGTTTGAATAGTAATTTAGGAGTATATGCTTTGCCCAACAATGAAATATTATTGTAACAAAGTGTAGAGAATACATCAAAAAAATGAATTGTATACTTGTAAATTATTTCATAAAAGTAGTTGAATTAGTTTGACTTGAATCACAAAATGAGATAAAACAAATGAAACCTCTCGCGCACGAAGTCTATACAACATAGTAAACTGTTGCTTTCACAACGTGAGAACAGAGTTTTGAACTCAACAAAAGTCTGTATTTCCCAGGACTGTACGAAAAAACCGTTACAGTAAATGTGATTTGCTTCATACGAAAAGAAAGACTAAAGTTTAGTTTACAAAACGAAATAAACATATCTATACAACTATATTGAATTGCAAGAGATACATCAAATCTAAAATGTGCTGTTTCATTGGTTGAAAACTGTCTGTTGCAAGGGTTTTCAGAAACCTTTATATTTTCGAAACTAAGAGTGACGTCAGATTTTAAAGCAGTTTCAGAAAATTTAACTCTTGACGAATCCAAAAGTATCTTTATTTTATTGTCAAAATATTTCTGTCGAGCGATATTGAGCCTAAAATAAGTGACATATTAGTTTAATTTCCTATTGGTTTTTTGCGCGGCATCAATAAATTGATGTAGAAAACTACAATTTTAAAACGATGATTACATATGTAAATGTACGTTGTAGAATAAAATTTTAATTTGTAATACAAAAATTTAAGTTTAATTCATTCCCTTTCCAACGATGTTTGTTTTATTACTATTAGATGATTTTAGTGGGTGAAATATACAATACAATCAGACGTTACAAAAGTGCAGTCTAGGCTCGCTGAGACGACACTATAGTGTTGTAGGGTTAACTATTTATTCTAATTAATTAAAAACTATTCTCATTACAAATTGTATATCCATTATATATGTTTGCAAGAGTTTACATGTCTTTAACATATATGTCCTCTTCAAAATATGTTTGATTTATATTTAATATTATTTTAGTACCTATATAAACTATAGTAAATTATTTCCTTTATGAAAGTATTTATCAACCCTCAATAAAGTAATAAAATATTAAAAAATAAAACATATTTTTTTATAATGGATTAATTCATTAGCTGTCAATTATATAAATTGTGAGGCGTAATATGCTAATATTTCGTATTAAAATATTCTAGATATTTAAAAATTAAACAAGTATTTATATTTATTTTAAAATGTCATTTTAATAAACAAAATTAATTTACTTAAAACATTTTTTATTTTACTTTCTGAATTATTTCTTAAAACCTAAAAGTTCCTGCAGAACTTAAAACAAATTAGGTCATTATTAAACTGTAATTTGAGTTTGTAACTAAAATTTACGTTATAATAATCCTTCTTCTCTTTGAAATGTGATTTAGAAATGTATTTTCATTTTTACTAAATCATTCGTACTTAAGATATTCAAGTGTGTTACTTTGAATGGTTTTTCAAGCGATGTGAATGGTTCATCTGGTATAATAAGCTCCCGTATAATTGTAATACTGTAAAGTTACATTATACTTTAATGGTTTTAAACATGTTGGATTCGTCATATTATAATTAACTTTATTTGCATCGTATAAATGTTTCTTTTAAACCGTCTTAATTCATGTAGCAGCTACGCAAGAATGCGTAATTGCAGTTGTAGTCGAAGAAATGTGGCCCAAATAAGGTAAATTTATTTAAAACCCTCAGTTTGTCAGCAAACACCGTGGCTCGGAGGGTAGAAGACATCGCACGAATTATATCAGCTCAACTCTCTGACAAAAATGGACATCTTGAGTGGTTTTCTCTGTCCGTGAATGACAACTGATGTGTCACATATTTCGCAGTTGTTGATTTCTATTCGAGGAGTAGATAAAAGCTATGAAGTTTACGAAGAATTTCTTGATATTGATAGTATTCATGACACGACTACTGGGGAAGCTGTTTTTACGGGTGATGAAAATGCCATTTATAAAAAGAACCTTCGTTTGTAAAACTTGAAATCTATTACTACTGATTTAGGTAAAAACATGTGTGGTAAAAATAAAGGTGTGGTTGCTGTAGAAATGATGGTTGTTCAAAACCATTAGTCTTACATTGTATCATTCATCATCAGTTATTGTCAGGGAAATGTTTGGATATGCCTGAAGTTCTAAATAAGTCATATCAGTTGCTAATTTCAACCAATCCGTTAGGCTAAATTACCAACAATTCCGCGAGATTATTGAAGACATTGGAGAAAATGACTTACCATATCATACTGCCGTACGCTAGCTTAGTTGCGGAAAAGTCCTTCAGCGCTTTTTTGAACTTCGAGCAATCATCGACATTTTTTAATAAAAAGCATCGCCCTCATATCAAATTACAAAATAGCGAATGGCTATGTTGAATTGACAAAACATATGAACGAACTGAATTTGAAATTGCAAGGAGAAAACCTAAAACCTCTCTGATTTATACACTAATATCAAATCGTTCCGTCAGAAATAATACTGTTTTAATCAAAATTACGTTAACAATTTTTCACAGATTTTTAAACATGTGAAATATTCAGCCACACTGCTGAGACTGAGTTTCCCGTCGATTTAGCAATCAAAGCTGTGAGTGCTTTGGAGATAAATTTTGATACTCGTTTGCCAGATGTTGATATCATTGCAAATTAAATTCAGATTTTTCAAAGAACTTTTGATGCTGACATTGAAACCATATCGCCGGAACTTCAAATTGAAATTATTGATTTACAGTACAGTGATTTAATCAAGAACAAATAACAAAACTCATCTTTGTTGGAATTTTATAAGTCTTCTCTGCTATTCATATCTTTAGTATTAATTTGGTAGTAAATGTTTAACATTTTAAAATAAGAATTCAGTTTCATTTACCTTATTATTCACTTTAAAATATTTAATAAAATGTACACGCTAAGCACACCTTGTAAACAATATATTTGCCTACTTTAACCTAAAATCTCTTTTCATTAAATACCGTATATATAATATTTTGTACGAGTCATTCATAGACTAACATGTCACACAAAAACATGTCTCTATTCAACAAATAGAAGATTATTTCTATTTCCAGTGCTTTAATACACACATATCCAGTTTCTTTAGTTGTAACATTATATACAAAGCACTGAATGAAAGGTAGAACTTAGGGTAAGTATATAAAGTGAAGGATGTGTTTTATAGACCTAGGAAGGGTGAGGACAGAGTTTCCCGCCTAGTAAAGGGTGGATTGTTGTAATGCCACCATCTGCATGCTTACTTTATACAAAGCTTACATTTTTGCAATGGGGTTGCTGTTGTAATGCTGCAGTGCGTAAGGTATAATCAGGTTGTATGGTGCTATGTTTATATGGAGATAGTTACTTTGCCACATAAACCTTGTACAGAGCTGCTACGAATTGATGATATATATTGTTACATAGATGTGGCAGCTGTTCGTAGTCCAACAATGGGGATTAATGTTAATTGTTGAATAACAATAGTTTAAATGTTTGAAAACAAACAACTCAATTTTAAATAAGATGTTACAACAAATGATCTGTTCTTACTGAAGTAAATTATTTAATATTATAGTTTTCTTAAAACTATTTTAAACCCCTTTATTTTTATAACATATGTTTCTGTAATTAATTCAATACTTTGTTTGGGATAACGTTTTATAAAAACACATCATAAATACAAATAAGATCTCAGACTAACACAGTGTAAACCATTTATCAAATACATTTTGTTTAACATGATAGAGCATTTAGTATAAAACAATCTTAAATCAGAACTTAATCTATATAATAAAAATGAATTGCTGTTTTTTGTAAGCGCATCACTTAAGAACGGCTGGACCAATTTGGCTATTTTTTGTTTTAAAATGTTTGTAATAGTCCGAACTAGGGTTTTATATAAAAAAAATTTTGAAAAGTTTCCCGAAAATGTAGCAAATATGGAAAAAACGAAACAGCCTCTTTTGTATGGACTCAAGACCATAGGGCACAAAAACAGCTGTATAAAAAGCTTAGCAACACGTTATGTTTGTTTACATTCATTACCATGGCAACATTACTTAGCAAATTTGAAGAGTATTAGATTTTTTAGGTTACATTGAAAAACTAAAAACAAACACAAACAAAAATAAACGAAATATGCTTACAGAATTATAATTCAATTCAAACATTGGTTGTTACATATTATATATAAAACAACTGATTTGGGTTGAAAACTTAACATAATTTTATGTTAGGCCTACAATGAACCAAAACACGTGTGTTGGCAACCAATTGGGCTAATTTAGAATCAGGGTTTTTACAACTCTTCACAACTATCAGTTTTATTAGATTAGGTAAAAGCAAACAAGATGTTTACACTGTATTGTCTATAAAGGTTTACAAACTATAAATCTAAATTTGTGTAGTATATTCTTAAGTGGCATACAAATTATTTTACAATTTGATTTACTTAAGTCAATGTAATGAAATGGAATAACTACCCTTTAAATTAAATCAAACAGTAGCGAAGCATTGCTGGGTCCACTAGTATTCCCATTTTATTTTTCTATACACATTTCATTGTTATGTAATATTTTCTCAAATGGCATTCCTGTTAAGTCTCTAAACTAATAAGTCTCTATGAACAATAAAGTTAAGATTATTATATAAACGTAAGAAAAAAAAACATAATTAAAACAAAAATATTAACAATTATGCTACAGACTTTATCGACGCCTACGTAAATATGCTGTGGGGATTATTAATTTTGGATAAGTGAGCAATAATAAGGATTATATTACGATTAAAAAATGTTCAGTAATAACGAAATATGAAATTTAATGTGCTTACCCAGGTAGAACATGTGCAGGTATTTTCAAACAGTTATATAACTTACGTAGGGTGTATAATATATTTGAGGTTAGAAGTCTTTGAAAATGTATTTTTGTACAATCCTTTTTGTTTACTTCGTTCTCAGCAGATTCTTATCTGGCTTACATACAACAAACTAACTAGGTCAATGCGTTTAGGGGTTTTCCATATATAATATGGAAACTGTACCTAGACTAATACATCGTGGTTACATTGTTTGATTTATTTGTCGTATTTATTTCGAATAAAATAAAATCCTTATCTAAGATTGTGCTCAAACGTTTTGAGTTGTAAACTTAATCTTAAAGTATATTGTCTTGGTTTCGTTTTGAATTTCGTATGCTAATCAAATTAATCAATGTGCATTATTATTTCTATTATAACAATAACAGGCTTGACCTAAAATTGTAAACATAATCCTAAAAGGTTCACATATATGTTGAAGTATATTCACGTTATTAACATAGGACGTTTCCGTTTGAACAAATATAAATTCATTTTAAAATGACTGCATTTTCAATTTTTGTATTTATTCTATTTTGCTCAATAAAAGCATAAGGTAAAAGCATTTAAATTTGAAAAACAGAAAGGAAAATTATATTTTTTGTTAGATTATTTTTTTTAAAATATGTCCCTCTTGAAAAATTCTTGTTTTAAATCCAGCCTCTGTTAGGGACCTGGTAGATTCCAAATTTAATCATAAATACTCAACGTCAAAGAGTGTCACATTCGTCTGAAGATTTTAACAACTACAAATTGCCTTCAGTATGCTCTCCCCCATACACTTCGAAATGTACCGTATGCATACTAATTGCACATTGTAAGGCGAAAACCTTACTTCCATACTATTCCGGCTTACACTGAATGTACATCCTGAAATGTCACCTTCATTTAAACTTCGCAAACAGTTTGTTAACAGTGTAAAATTATCTAAAAGTATACAAAATGACAGTACGTTTTTAGTCTGCACTTATTAGCTAGACAACAATGAATTGTTTTTGAAATGTACTGTGATTATTTGTTTAAATATTTTATTTTTAGTTTATTTTAAATTATGACTCAGTGAAAACCTAAGTTTACTACTTGTGATTGTGTTCGTACTCGACTTAAACATGTAGAATTGAAATTATGAAACCGATAGTTCCATCAAATAAATACACCTACATCAAGGTATGTACAAATATAATAATATCCTCTATAGACCAGTTCTAGAAGCATTATAGTATAATGGTAAAAAAAAAATTGTAGTAAAGAAGAGGTCTATTTTTTATAGAACTCGTAAGAGCGAAGGCAAATATTCCAGTCTTGTAAAGGGCGGAAGATGTTAAAGCAGCCATCTACTTACACTACACAATGCTTAAACTCCTACATTGCTGTGTAATGCTGCAGTGAGTAAGGTTCATAAAGCGTGTAAATAGTACAGTCAAAATAGATCAATACTCACCAAATAAATGAAAAAATTAGTTCATCTATGAAATTTTGGTGACTTTATGGTTTGGCCAATAGAATTCAAGATCTGATGAGTCCCTAAGTGTAGCAATGGTGGAAAATAGTTTTTTGGGTGGGCATAGGGGGGGGGGGAAGCAAAATAATCAATGTTCGATGATTTAGGTCATGTGGGGTGTCGTTCTATAGGTTTTTCCGCACGAGGAAACGATTTAAAGAACTTATATGTAGATAGAACCACGTATTGAGGAGATGCTATGGTATTCATGACATAAAATACAGTAATTTTACATTTCAGAAGTACTAACATTTAAGTTGTACTTTTAAACATACAAACAAGTAATATATAAAAATAAATATTTTATTAAACGTAAGTCTAAGACAATTTATTATACTTTATTTTATTTGAATTGTATTCTATTTATTATTAAAGTATAATAATGCGTGTATGTTGTCGTTAAAATAAGTAAAACACAAAATAATTTTAGGTTAGGCCTAGACTGATCAAGCAAAGACTACGTCAGAGTTTGAGAGGTACTCATCAGGATACTTCACTATCCGCCGTAAAAACAAGTTTTACAGTAAGACATCACCAGACATTGTCATTGAGCAAACTGCCAACCGTGAGTTCGAAGTGACAGGGGGTATAGTGAGAAGAGGATTTACAGATGCGGTCTTAAGTTCATATGTTTTGAGGAAACCTGCACTGGCACTAATAACAGAATCATTAGAAGATTTTTTCGGTCATTACTTTCATTACCTCTAAACACCATGTAGACGCTCGTGAAAGTAGAATAATAAAAGATGAAAGAGATGTGGAAAAACTGCAGGAAAGGTAGGAACTGAGAAATTCTTTTGTTAACTCATCACGTGTTTTAGTTTCTCTAGGAACTGGCATCACCGGTAATGACATGATTAACTGTCACATGGCAAAAAGGTTGGAAAAAGCATTCTGGCTCAGTTAAATGGGAAAAAGATCATTGACATTAAAATGAAAAGAAGTGACAACGTTCGTTCCCTGGCCACAGTAGCTACTTCAGTAAAGATTAAAGAAACGTTGTCGCTATTGAGCCAATGGTACTTTACCAACGGCTGCTACTTGTATTAAAAGATTCTGACGACTTGTCCCCCTATTTTCAGTATGAGTTGGCCCCGTATCCTCTGGCTCTTTTTACAATTTTTGGAATGAGAAAAACTACAAAAGCAACATGGTATGAAGAATTCTGCCCAGCTGATGAACAAGCAATAGCAAAAGCAGACTGCTTTGTCATCGATGGTGGTTATTTGTTACATGTAGTGAGGAGGAAAAAAACTAGTTGTCTCACTTATCTTGATCTTTGCAACACTTATGTAAGGTATGTGCAGAATAACTTTAAAACTGAGACAATTGTAGTAGGGTTTGATGGGCACAACGACTCAAACAGTATAAAAGAAAGTGAGCACCAAAGAAGGGAAAAACATTTCTCCCTAAACTTTCACATCACAGACACAAGTATTGTTTGTGAAAATCAAGAAAGTTTTCTAAGCAATAGCAAAAACATGAAACAACTGATTGCGATTGTGGCTGCTAAATTACAAGAAAAAAACATTGCATTCAAGGTGTGTGTGGGTGATGCAGTGATTGTAGAGCAGTAGAGATGTCTGATAAGTTTCTTCCTACCATTGTTACACAGTATGTCAGGATGCGATTCTACAAGTGCGATTTATGGCAAAGGGAAGAAGCAACTGTTGAAGCTAGTCGAAATCAACTCTTCTCTAATTGAATGTGTCAAACCGTTCTACTCTAGTGGTGCCATTGCAGATGATATTACAAAGGCAGGTGAACTACTTGTTCTTTCCCTGTATAGAGCAACCAATGGCTAACGAACACTACATGATCTGCGCTACCACTTGTTCGAGAAATTTCCAAAAAAGGTTGCACCCAAACTGGAGTCCCTGCCTCCAACATCTGCTAGTGCAGCTCAACATTCTTTTAGAACAAATTACCAAGTGCAAGTATGGCTGGGCAACCAAGGTCTTGGAGTTGGGATGGATGCGTCGAGAAGGTAGTCTACTCCCAGTGAAAACTACCCTAGAACCTGCTCCTGAGGCTGTAATAAATCTTGTTTCATGCTCTTGTAAAGAGAACTGTTCCACACAACAGTGCACGTGTATGAAAAGTGGGATAAAATGTTCAGCAATTTGAAAAGTATGTGAGGGAGTAAATCAACAGAGTTGGAAGTTTCTGTTCATAGTGAAAACACTCAAACTCTCCATTTTGATGATGTTGACAGCTGCTCAGAAAGTGAGAGTAACAACGAAGACACTGACATCTAAAAGTAAATTCGTTTTGATGACTTGTATTTTAAAAGCAATATTAAAATGTTGGTCCGTATCTAATATAAAATAAATGTTTTTCGTGTAATACAAATTATTAAACTTTCCTCACAACATGTTTCTATTGTCGTATAAACTCTTCCAATCGTCTCTTCGTGCAGAAAAACCTATAAACCCCACATGACCTAAATCATCGAACATTGATTATTTTGCTTCCCCCCCCTATGCCCCCCCCCCAAAAACCATGTTCCACCATTGCTATACTTAGGGACTCATTGGATTTTGATTTCTACTGGCCGAACGATACTATAGTCAAAATTTTATCGATGAACTAATTTTTTCATTTATTTTACTTATTTTTCATGTAGTAAAAACAGACGTAAGTATGTCTTCATGCCAAGTTAATATCCACGCCCGCGCTTAGATAAAGTTACTGGTTCCGTTTTAACAAACGTAAGAGCCTTCTCTTTTATATTACCTTTATACAGAGCTCATATACTCTTGTAACATAGCAACGAACGAAGCAAACAAATGTATATAGAGATGATAGCTGGATGTAACAGCTAGAACGAAAACCAATGCTCTTTTGTTATAAATGTAAGTAAGAATAATTAAATGTGTTGGGGAGAAAACATAGTTTACAAAACTAATTTACAAACTAGTTTACAAACTAATTTTTATGAAGACATTTCTATGTATTATTTTCTCAAACATCACTCCTGTATGTATTTCTATTTGCAAAGTAAATCGTTTATATATTAAGATCTATTTCTATGTTTCATGTAAGTGAATCAAATTTGAAATTATTTTGATATTAGACTTCATATTGATTTCTGTGAAATCATAAGAAATACTGTATTTATTATGTCACAAATATCTGTAGTATTTACAAGTATTACACCACTGCCTATGCACATCAACCCTTGTCCTTGTTTCGTTTGATAAATTGTGAATGAAACAATTCAGCCTATATTGAGGATATATGTACAGTGCAATTAACTGTTTCGCACACAATAAACACTTGAACATGTCTTTATCATATTTGTCAGCTCTTTATGTCTCTGGTGTAATAATCATCCTAGTAGATAAAGAAACTGTTAGAATACATATATAATATTTAAATAATATATAATTACGTTTTTAACGTTCTATAATAGTTTTAAATTCATAACAATAACTTTCTTGAATTGTTTACTAGCTATTGTTATAAAGTTTATAATGTTTTGGGGTATTTAATCAAATATAAATATTATGAACATAGTGTTGGTGGCCTACGAGGTTGTCAATTTACTTTGTTTAGGTTACTAGAATACGTACCTGTTACGGTATACCGTCTTCAGGTACGGAACATCATTCTTCTTTCATCGTTCCGTTGTTTACGTCGTTCAAAAACTGCATTATATTGCTTTACAGTAATTTAAATACAGAAAGGGATATGATTATATGACGGCAATGCAAAGACCTTATTCTACGGCTAATTTCTAACGCAGTAGTAGGCCTACACTTACGCCGGATGAGAACGTAACAATTTCAAGAATTTTTTAAATTTATGTAATTAATTTTGTGTTTTTAAAGATTTACTTTCAATTTTTGTATACACTTATTTTGTACGTGTGTAAATGTTTGTGTCTGTAGTGTCGTGTAGTAGGCCTTCAGTGTAACTTTATTTATATTTTTTATTTTATTTTTAAAACGTACATGAATTAACTAATATAAATAATACTATGAAATTTAGCAACGAAACTAAATGACATAAACATAATGATGTTCCGGGCTTGATGATGAAACCGTTAGTCCACAAGGTCAAATAATTATTGTAGAAAATTATTAACCTAAACTAACTGATAAATATTTTTACAATTAGCGTATTATTAAAAGAACAATGAGTTCAGTCGGACCTTAAGTTTAAAACAACGAGTATCACAATAGTAATCATTTTAATAAATTGTCTATGTTGATATTTTAAACATATAATACCTTAGTTAGATTCTCTCAAACAATCCTAGTATTTTCGTGTTTTCTTACATGACGGCAGTTTAAACTTTTCTTATTCAGTAATTTTCAAATGTGTTTTGCGGTTCGCGCACTGGGGACTATGTTCATATACTAATACACGAAATTTTTCAACGAAACTAAATGACATAAACATATTGATGTTCCGGGCTTGATGATGGCGGTATACTGTTAAAACCGTTAGTCCACAAGGTCAAATAATTATAGTGGGAAATTATTAACCTAAACTAATTGTTACATATTATTACAATTAGTGTATTATGAAAAGAACAATCAGTTCAGTCGGACATTACGTTTACACTTTAAAGCAAGGAGTATCAAAATAGTAATCATTTTAATAAATTAATTGTCTATGTTGATATTTTAAACATATATTACTATAGTTAGATTTTCTCAAACAATCCTAGTATTTTCGTCATTTGTTAAAGTTAAAATATAGAGTTTGTCACACATATAGAGTTAAAAGTTGACGTCAACGGTATGCAGATAATCGACACGAGGTTCCGTGTTGAGTTTAAACTAGAGTATTCTTCGATGTTAATGAATTAGGTTGCTGTAACCGATAGGCGCTGGTGATTGTATAGATTCTTTCTTGTATCTATTGCCTGCCAACTGTTGCAACATATTTTCAAACATTGCGTGTTACTGGCATTGGAATTTGCTTTTTTTTTTAAATATGAGGCTCTGTTTTTTGTTGTTTATATTATTTCAAGTTTCTCTATGGTGTTACTATCGGTCTCTTTTTGCACTGTTTGGCATTTATAAATTGGATTTTAAGTTCGTATATCCATGGTTGGAATCGACTAAATGTCCAGCTAACCTAAATTGTGGCGCTTTGTTTGATATGCATGAGGGGAGGTTTCCTCGAAGCACGTACGGAATGAACGTCAGGTTTGCCCTATATACATGTTTAATCAATCATTGAATTTTTTTTTTGTTCCGTTGTATATTCGTTCGATTTTGTATATTCCGTTGCCATAGATTTTATCAAACTCATTAACAAACAAACAAAATGACAACTAAACATGCCTGACACTCCAAAAGTAAAATATAATACCACAGAAAACACCATAGCGATGGAACAATCAGTGCGTAACATATTCCGCAAGCAAGGATACAACGTTGTAAACCGAACTTCCCTCAACATCGAACAAATTCTGAAACCACAAAAAACTAAAGCAAATGACTGCATATAAGAATTGTTTTGAAAGTATCTAACTAAGCTAATATATGTTTAGAAACAATCCAGTTAGACTACCATAAATAAATATGTTTATTTTAAAATTGATAGACTCAGGCCTCTGTGTATATATTTATAAGCATTCATTTCATAAAGCTACTAAATGTGTCGATCTTTAGTAAGAAATGTTTTTTTTTTATATTTCTTACATTAAAATATAATTTAAAAAAAGAAGTGTACCACTTTATAATATTAATATATATCACATTCAGAGTGTCAATTAATTCAAATGTCAACCCAATAACTGTTGACTATAAGAGCAATATATATTAGGAAACTTTCCACATTGTAGTGGGTGTTGGAAAATTACTTTACGGTGGAGTCAGTGGACACTACTTTCAAAGTGGGATGGTCACCATTGTCGATAGGAAATCATTAATGCCAACTAATGCAAACTTGTGCTTAGTTATAAACGTGTTATTTGTTTAGAACATTGCCTAAAGTCAGGACTTAAAAGATTGATTTAGTTAAGTTTAGGCATCCAGCTTGTAAAGCCGTAACACTAATAACAACCTGAACATGTAATTCATTTGAAACAACAGTGAAGCAACAAAGCAAACTATGAATTAAAACGTATATTCAAACAACAAACTGACAACTCAGAGGTACACAAATAATAAGATTAGGTCAATTAAACTCTTAAAAATGTTTGCATTTGTTTCTGTACTAACTATACTAGAATCTCAAAGTAGAAAGTTAGTCATAAACTGGAGACACTCTCACTATATAATAGGCCTATTTAAACAGTAAAACAAACAACATAAAACGTAACAAGAAACAGAAAAACCAGACGTTACAGTTTACCTAGCAATGTTTGAAGTTGAAATAGTTTAACTATTTTACCTAAAGTATATAAATAATACATTCTAACTCAAGAGTCTCCATTTGTTTCCCTTAAACAATACATTTTACTTTCAAGTGTTTTACCAAATTGTCTAGTCTTACGTTTGTTTTCTGTAATACTCAGCGTGGAGTCGCCAACATACGTAAAACGCGCCATTATTATGTATTCATATTCTGTGAATTGAATATTACAAATTTTGTATTACTGTATGCGTGTTTCTGACCACTTAACTTCGAAGCTTTTAATGTTACAGTACTTGAACAATATATTGTACGATATATAAGTTGCTAAGGTTTATTGGTACCAAGGGAACAAATAGGAGAACTATTGCAGTTCAGAAAACGTATATCTTATTGGTACATAAAATAAAAATGACTGCATTGAATTAATGTTGTTTGGATGGATAAATAAGCAATAATCATAGAAAAGTAATATTGATTTATTTTATAGAAGTGATTTTGAATGTACAAGTAGTACATCTGAAAATAGTTCGAAAAATAAATGCATTCTATTGACATACTTCTTTGTATTAGAATATTGGATTATAAATTTAATCCTTCAGAAAAAAAACAACGATTGTTATTACATTTTTAACAATGTAGATTTAATTTTTAATTTAAATTACCTTCAAATAAATATGACAACTCTGTCTCTGAAAAAAAATCGTATTGGTTATAGGCATTTAAAAATACACGAGAGTAAAATTCTTTAAATATTTGGTTTTATTAAAAATTAACATGCCTTGGAATAATATGATTTTGACATCAAATTTCGATATCGGTACGTGATACAACACTTTGAAATACCTAAACAAATCCGGGGGTGCTTTTTACGTTTTACTTTTCATTTTGTACTTATCGACTAAAACAGTCGTTATTCCTATTTCACTTAATCATGTACAAGCTCGATATATAATCAGAATTGATCTTTCTTGGCTCTAAAAATAAAAACTAAATTTATCTATAATGTAAAATTTGTAGACATTATTTAAAACCGACTCTATAACAAATTTCTTTATTTTGTGTCCCCATGGACACCCATAGATTAACTTAATGTATCTGAAGTACACGTTTAGTCAGCACTATAGATACATCATCAGTTAAAACGCATGATTTTCTAAGTCTATCAAATCTTACTTGTGGCCTACGAAGTCTTGCCTTAATGTCTGGAAACCAACAGACATACAATGTTTTCTATATCTATTAGCAACACAAACCTGTGATTGGTAGATTTTCCCTGGGCCCGAAGATCGAACGTCGAATATGTTTTATTTAAGTCAAGCTCAGCTCTGGGAATTACTGCAGAAACTCAGATTTCCCACGAGAGTCGGAAAGAAGAATTTTCTTGCTAGTATAATTGTAGATTGAGAAAATGTTTGGAGGAGTTGTTGATGCAAACAATTTTAATGGTTTGCTTTTTGGATAAACCGGTTTATCTAGGCGTTTGATATTTAGGTTGCATTATTTTAATAACATATGCAAAGTAACAAACAGCGTATAACTTTTTAAGTTTAACTTTAAAACATATAGATATTTAATAGTACATCCTTTTGACAACAAACTATAGTGGTTGTAATGTTAGTACATTTTCAATATTAATACCAAAATAAAATAGCAAAATAAATAATTTATAGAAATAACAATTCTTTCTGTTACCTACATTAGAATTTCCTGACAATACTTAGTTGTTAATACATAATATAATAAGAATATTTGTAAAAAATGTATCGTATATGATACACGTTATTTAACGATTATGAAAGTAATTGAAGAACTAAAAGACAATATATATAATTTTTAAATAGATTGTCGTAGAACACAAAGGCAAATGTAACTATTTTAAAATATAACTTCATTTCGAAAAAATAATAAATATTATTATGTAAATATATGTGCCTTGGTAAACAGTAGCATCATACAGCTTGAACCTGGGGACGATACACGTATATATTTAAAACAACAAGTAAAAACATCTGGTGTGCACATCACACAACTTTCCTTACCAAAATAGATGCTGTATCAATTACCAAATTTTTCGAGCGAGAGATTGATGATACCATTTTCGAGTTAATAGGAGTATCCGTTTCGAAGAAAGCGGTACTAACTTCAAAACGGTTAATCCCACGGACCTGATTTTGGTCTCAATCGATTTCTCACCCCCAAAAATGTCAAGGTCGATACCAAACATGGCTAGTTTAAAAAAAGTAATTTTTGCCCCCAAAAAGGGCGTTTTTGGGGTCAATTTTTGAAAAAATGGAAAAAGTTGAGTGGGGTATCTTTTTTGACATTCTTTTGGACGCTGAATCGAATGAGACCATTTTCAAGTCGATAGGACCAGCCATTTCGGAGATACAAACAAAATAACTTGCGTTTTTGTAATAACTTTTTTCAACGAATTTTTAATGGTATATAGCGTACATAGCGTGTTAAGGGGGTCTGAGTAGAGTATGTTAGCAAAGTTTAATCAAAATCGTTAGAGGGGTTTTGGAGTAAATACCAAAAATGTGCTAAAAACTGGTCCCACGGTAAGACACCACCTCCGATTTGCTTCAAATTTACATGGGTTTAATTGTTTACGTGTTTGAAGATATCCTGTAAATTTCAGTTTGATCCGTCCAGCCGTTTGCCCTGTGCACTCCGGACACTCACACACACACACACAGACACACAGACACACAGACAGACCAATTGCCAAAAATGCATTTTTTGGACTCAGGGGGCCTTGAAACGTAAAGATATTATGAAAACTCGACATCGAATTTTTGGGTCGATCGCAATACTTACCTTACCTAGTATAGGGTAAGGAAAGTAAAAAAAATAATAATAAACATGGTTATTGTATATACTTGTACTTGAAAATAAAGAATAACATATTTTTTATTCGATAAATGAAATCCTAAACATAAATTGGGTTTAGCATTAAGATACTTTGGTTCTTTGAATGGCATGTGTTGTTGAAACCTATCACAAAACACGAACACTGGATTTCAAAACGCGCAAATATTCTTTTAAATACAAAGTGGAGTGTAATATACTGATGACGTGGGTCGAGTTGCAAGGATCATACTTTATTGGAAAATGATAAAAGTAAATTACATTTTTTTAGTACTTTTCTCATACTCTATAATATTTTATATGGTTATTTAACTCCTTGAATAATTTATTGTTTGGTTTTATTCAAACAGTAAGAGATAAATAAAATAAAACCTGAACACAAAATTTCACAATAAATTCGTTTACTAACCTCAAACTTGTTTCAATGACAGTGTCGCCATCCTTAGTGATTCTCGGGTTACATACTATAACTAAGATGTAAGAGATGCAGTAAGAGATTTTTTCATATTTATTTAACTGGTTTATTCAATTAAAGTTTCAATGTTTTTAAAATATGTGTTAGATTCACCACCGACATTCATAATTGTATAGAAGAATTTCATCAAAGCAACACTTTCCAATCACTTTTGGCTTTTGTTACATGTTTTTGGAATTGAAAAATAACTAAACTGTAAGATAGATTAAGTGGATTAAAATATAAAATAAATTATCTAAATAAAATTCTGATGTTTAAAGTAGGTACAATGGTAATTATGTTTTTTTTTAAACCCTAAAGAAAATTTCAGTTATGGAAATATCAAATATTTCATTCAATTTCTTAATGTTTTTGTAACCATTAGATTCGTGTGAATGAATTTGTTATTTTTTTATAAAGTATTATAATTTATAATCCTGGTAAATTCAAAGTGATGTATTTACTTTCTATTAAAATTCCATATTGTGTTATAAATATTACCTGTAATAATTTACGACAAAGTATAGTGTGAGCTTAATAATTGTTTCATAGAAGTACAGAATAGTTTGTACTATATAGATGGACGCATATTATGAAAATACACTTACTTTAGTTTTAATTCCCTTTCTTTTAAGGCAATGATTTCAAACAATAATTATTAATTAAAACATGTTGTTTCTTTTTATTTTAACATAACGTGTTTCGACTATTTATCACTCATTATAAAATGTAGGCATTAGCTATTACACAAACACTTAATTACAACACAAACTAGGACACATTTAAAATTAATTAACTATTCATTACTTTGACTCCTACTTCCTGGACTATTATTGTAAACATTTTTACCAACCTTCAAATGTTCCTATTAATTTCGTCTCTACTGCTGCTGGGTCTTACTAGTTTCGACACAAACCTCTGTCATTGTCGAAGATGAACATTTCAGACGATAATCACATAACACAAAACACTACACAACACATAAAGTATAAACACGTAATATTCACATTTAAATTGTCGTTAAATAATTAAAATGGAACATAGCTTACCCGCACGACGACCCGCAAGTACTTGTGTGGAAACCTATGTCCCGTTTTAATTATTTAACGAGCCTTTAATGGTGAATATTACGTGTTTATACTTTATGTGTTGTGTAGTGTTTTGTGTAAAGTGATTATCGAAACTAGTAAGACCCAGCAGCAGTAGAGACGAAATTAATAGGACCATTTGAAAGTTGGTAAATTAATTATAAATTTATTAACAAGCGTGTTTGGTGACCGTTCTCGTTAAGGTCCGATCTTCAACTGATTAATTTATCTATTTACAAGATAACTGTGTTAAGAGAGAGTTTTTAAAATTATTTCTTACACGTAGACCTCTAAATGCAACTGTTAGTCTATTATGTTTTAAAAGCTAAAACCCCTATGACAACTTTTATAAAACACATATGCCTTTAGGTGTATAGTATATAATAACTTACATTCGTAGTAATAACAAATATTCATAAATAAAAAAAAAAATATTGACCTAAACCTAAGGAAAAATCTCCATTCTGAATAATACGCACATACAAGAAGCCTACATAAAACCTGAAACTCTTCTAATATTCGCAAAACTAAAAACTAAAATATTTTTTGAGCAAAACTATAATTTATTATTGAAATGTAAAGGAAAGAAGAACAAGGTGCATTATGCAAATGTTTTCAAAACTATATCACTTTAGGGAGATATTCTATACACGTAATGCTCCCTGCAACATAGTGTATAACAGCAGTAACTTAGCATTTGTACAAAGTAACAATGCTAACAAGCACTACCTTTGCAGAGTATAGAGTTTAAGTAAGGATAGTATATTATAGTTAAATAGTTATAACATTGTAGTCACTTGTATGTTGAAACACATTAGAGTTTTAGCTGAACACATAAACAGTCCGATATTAATAGTTACGCCTTAATCTAGAGTAAAATCAAGCTTAAAATAAATCATAAATATTACATAAGAAGAAGTAAAATGTTTGGAGTTATGATATTAACCAAATACTTGTTGGACATTGTTGGTGCACAATTTACTAATTAAACACGTTTTTACAACTAAGACAGAACAATTACAAAACATTTACAAATAACATCACTCAATATGTATATAATTCACTGAAATGGTTATACAATTGGAAGCAAACAGTCAAACCTAAATAATACAAATTATACATTTTAAAAGAATTTCAATTCTTGAGGCGAAATGAAAAGTAAGAAAGGTACACGAGTGTAGGTACACGATAGACATCACAACGATTATATTAAAACAATGTGACAACGGATACAATATGAACGCTTGAGAGCGATAATAAATATTTATTGAAAGTCACCCAGCAACATTAAAATAATAAATGATCGAATAAGGTTTGCATCGTGATAAAATATTACATAAAGATTCAGTACTGAACTAGCCGGTGAGACAGGATTGGGGGTACAGAACGCAATGTGTATGATGTGTGCGAGTGTGTGTATCTGTTATGTAAGTAATGTTTGTTTGTTAAAAATGACTAACGGAGCAGTAGCGGATCAACCCTGAATATGCTGACACATTGAAGCAACGAAACCGTTAGGATCAAAGAAGAAATAGTGTATGGGATGACGTAAGTTAGTTAAAAAATATTTGTAACTAATATATATGTATTTATACACACATATATAGTTCCAAGTGCAAATATTACAAATATAGAAAAATGATGATGAACGATCGTTTTTCTGTTTGTTTTAAATAATGCGTAATGTATGTTCCAGTTTTAATGTTAAAGCCTTTTTTGTATTTTTAGTTTAATCAAATTTTAAATAACATTTATTTAAAGAATTATTAACGTAAGACAGAGATCGGTTTCAAATACTAAAGCATGTACCTATCTTAATTTAATACTGGTCTATCTGTTAATTACATAAAACAATACATTTAGCAGAAGAATGTAGTGGTTAAAGAAACTTTTCTAGTTTTCTATACAATATTGTAGGTTCTAGCCTAGTTACTGGCGTTAAGTTTATTGGATCTATACACTTTTCTTTTTCATTAGTACAGCAAGTAAAAATAATATTATTAATAATAATAAAATAAAATAATGAACCAAAGTTTTTTATATGTATTTTATTAAAACCATTTAGCTGTTGTAATTAATTCCAAGAATATTTGACTGTTGTTTTACCTTTTTAAAGGGTGTATTCACATTTCTGGATTAAGTGATTAGATTTGAAATAGTAATAACTGTTGGCCATCTCTTACAAGTCTTAATATATATACTAGACAACTTTATTGCAATTCCTAATATTATAGTTTTGCTTGCTCCCATCAACTGTTTAATATTGTGTTAGGTAATACAAAAACTATTGTATTTCCAGAATTATTAGTATTTCCATATTTGTGATAATCTCCTTCATGTTAAGTATAATTATATCAATAGGTAGATAAAGCATCTCTAAAATATCTCCAAAAGAATGGGGTTGCAACTCATGGCACATTTGTTTTGTATGTATTGTACCACAACTTTGTAACTTCAGCATCAATATAATATATTGTGATGATTACAAAATTTAAGTAAATTAAGCTTTTAATTCAAGTTAACGCTGCAATTAATAAATTAATTCTTGAATAAATTTTCCTATAAGTATTAGATATTTACTAAAGATAAATTTAGAATACTCTGTTTGTTATTTATAAACTACAATATATACTACAATATAAAGTTTTAATAGTCTGTGTACTAAAAATAACAATAAGCTTTTAATGTTCATTCTTTAAACTAACAAAAAAGTTCATTGCGATACTTATATACAATTTTGAAAGTTGTAATTAGGCTTTCTAATAATCTACAAAAGTATATTAAAGTATCTATGTAATAAATACCAGAACTTGGATTTCAAAGAATTTTAGTAATAAAAACTTAACATAGAGAAAAGTATATTTTAGAAACAAAAACTTATTAAAAGTTGAATTTTGTAACAAAAAGTTATATTATTCAAGTTATCCTTCAATACGTCTCCAGTCATAGACTACTTCCGGTGGTTTGATGGATTATCCGTGTACGTTGAAACCACAACACTTTGCCGCACTTATCGTCACACGTGTCTTATCTGAGTGAAATCTGACCACTTTTATATAGTTTAACAAACATTAGGGTTACTCAATATGTTCTTAGTGAAATTCAATGACAATATCAGAGCTAATTTTTGCAATGTACTTTATTGGTTCTTTATAGCGTACTTTGTGTTAAAAATATAATTTCATAACTATATAATTTTATACTTTATATCATAACATATTTTTCTTTGATAGCTTAGCCTTAGTCCTAGTTCATTTTAAACTAAGAACACACAAAATAACGTTATGTTAAAAGATTGTATTACGGGGTATATTAATAGTTTATTAACGCAGACTTTTATACAATAGTTATTGTTTTACTTATTAGATAAACTTAAACTTATTCCTATACTTTATTTTAAATTTCGAATATTTCTTACTGATAATTTATAGTCTAATATTAGATTTATGCTTTTTAAAATGATATTACGAAGGAACTTTAAAATTATCCTCAGAACATAATGTGATAATAAATGGTAAAAGAGCTAAAAAGAACTTTTATTATGGTAGTGATGTCTTATATCACTAATAAAGTCTCCAAATATATAAGTCAGTAGCCGCCATTAAAATAAACAAACTGAAACTTATAAGTTAAAGAACATAAATATAAATAAATTTTAAAAACTTAATACCAAGCCTACTTTAAGTTACGGTAATTAAGATAGTTAACTAGGGAATTTATTTTCTTGCTATTAGAACTGCTTATGTTCATATGCACGAACAATGTATGACAATTCTGGAAGAACAAGATATTAATAATGCTTCTTAAAACTTTAAAAGTTTGTAAGTTGGTCACAAGGAGCCATCACTTGAATATTTATGTTTAGCAAAAGAAAAAACAATTCTAACATCAAATGTTATATTTCCTTGAAAATATATACTTAAAGTAAGATGTGGATTGTATTTAAATTTAAAAGATCAAGTTTCTTTATAAACATGTAGTTTAATTAGGTCAACGCCTCATAAATTCATTAAAAACTAAACTGTCAATAACCTAATCTAAAATATTACTTCGTACAACTGGTAAGAAGTGACGTTTTATTTTATGAGTATATCTACTTCACGAGAGAAAAGAAGTTACTCTTTCAATACAAAGAATTTTGAAACGTTTTAAGTTGCAGAACTTTTTAACTAAGATTAAAGTAATATCTGAGTTTGTTTGAAACTAATACTGATTATTGTAAATTGTAAAATGTTTTTGGACAACAATAAAAATAAACGTCGATCCAAAAATACTTATAACTTTTACTTTTGTGTAAACAATTACAGAATTCGTATAACATTCAAGTAAATGTACTTGGACCGACTTGCAGGTTCATTTTACTTGTGCTCCTTCCAAAAGTATATCACTTAAACTACTTCAATACAGTAAACTTACAGTAAACTTGTCCGAACTACATTAGAACAATCTGATAATCAGCTGTAAAAAACTACTTGATGAGATAAAGTATCTTACTAAACAATGTATGTATATCCCTGGAAACCCAAGTTATTGTATCAATTATATTCCCAGGTATTGGTATTAAATAATATAATCACTCTTCAGAGTTGGTAATTGTAGTTATATAACAAAAAGTGATTTTAAAGGAATAATTGAAATTTGTTAAAAGAGTGAAATAATTGAAGGCTCGAGATTTGTTTAAAATAAATTAAACAAATTACATTTTTAAATCAACATAAAGACCTTTAAATTTTGAGCTAAAGGTTCACAATTCTCACTTCAATTACATTTTAAAACATACAAGTTTGTTAATAATATACAAGGAAATTAAAAGATATTTGGACTGAAATAAAGCAGTAACTAAAAAAACAAAAAAAAAACGTAGGTACTAATTATGTTTTGTAATGCTTCTTTCCGGCTTAGTTTCAGGAGAATTTTTACTGTAATGAAATTACCTCCAAAATTGTCTTCAGTCCTGTGAATGTAGCACTAGAATTTTTACACCAAAATATTTTACAAACTCAACCTGACCAATTGATATTCTTTATCTAAAACAAACTCGTATACGCTTACTCTTGTAAGATTACAAATTAAAAATTCGTTTCCAACTGCCTTCTATCTAAAGAACATTTAGGTTTAAATGAATTTAATATGCAATTAATTATGATAGACTGTTTGCGACATAATGATAATATATATTAAATCATCATTATCTAAAGCTGTAAAGCTGCTATTAAAATCAACTTACATGGCTATTTTATATAAAATAAAAATCATCTAGACGTTAATACAGAACCTAGCGGTAGGTTAACGATATAATTAATACCAAATAATACAAAATAATACAATTTACAAATTTTTAACACCGATTTATGTTTTTTAAAGAACTCTCAAATACCATTTTATGAGGTACTCCACATATACTAGCCATCCAAATATGGTTTATAAATAAGTTATGAATCAAAGGTTTCAACGCTTCAGTTGTGTTTATAATTTACAAAATATAAGTATCTGTTTTACAGATTGGTCTGTTACTCTCTAAGATCAACAAAACTTTAAATTTTATAATTTACTGTTTCAGTAATTTTGATTATTTATTTACTACAACAACAAATAAACATGTGTAAAAAATATGCTAACAATCCCTTTCACTGTGATATTGCTGTTTTAAAATTAGTACGGTTTACCGTAGTTAAGTAGTTATTATAATGGTGCTACACAAATGTTTAGACACAACAGCATTATATTTTTAATTATATGTAAAATCAAACAAGCGATTATATATAAAGCAATTAAATAATTGCATAACATAATTAAATTTTAAAACTAATAAATTGATATTTTATATATAAATAAATAAATAAGGAAATCAATTATAGTAACCAATCGTGTAAGTATACGCGTTACAAAACAAAATAAAACTTAGTGTTGCTAATCATAAAACTAAATACAGTTTTATTAACATTATACTTAATTGTATTTGCAATGGCCCTTTTAACTTAATTAAAAACATTGCTTATACATTTAAACTAATGTAAACTATATTTAATTACATCACCTTTATGAATGATTCAACTAGCAATCAGGTTAATACAGGTTCGTTTTGATTGAATTGAAATTGAATTTATCTGCGTTACTTGGTCTGATTTGAAAACTCAATTTACTTGCATACACTACAGTCGCTCTGGATTTGCCTCATATTGTATTGTATATTTAGCGTCGCATTTTAAATAACAGTAAAATGCAGGATTTTATTTTATAATTTAAGTACCTAAGCAATTAAAAAGGAAGTTCAAATACAATTTTAATTTCCTATGGAAACAATATCTGTTAGCTATTTAAATTGCAGTTAGAGGTGGGACGCAATCAATTAGCTTGCTATAAATGTAGAACCTCTGCCACATATTGCGCATGATTTATTTTAAAATTATTTCATTTCATTAATATTTGTTTAATATTTTAAAAATTAAAACAAAGGAACAGTTTTGATGTCTGCAGTCGGTAGGCACCATACCTATGTAACTGAAAATCCTGTAAAGTGTGTCGAAAATATTGTGTGGAGTTTCAATAAATGCTAACTGGTAAACAATCCGTTTTGCACAGAAATAATTTTAAAGACGTTTAAGGTTTATAACTTATAAATATTTTACACAAAAGTAAAAATGATAAAGTGTTTTAAACACCAACATTTTATATACACATATTTTTGAATATCAAATAGAGTGATGCATCTCTTAAATCTACTAAATGAAAATGTCGTCCTCAATGTGCTAACTGTTTAGATATGAATTTAGTTTTAATCTCCTTCGGGTCAGTGAACGTCCAATCAATTTGGTGCAGATTAATAAGCTGGATTATCTCTCATTAATATAAAACGCCAATAAATATTTAAAGTGCAAATGGAAACACTGACTTAGTAGTTGTCCAGTGATTTAGTACAAGTATACTTTTTAATTTATCTGAGTTACCGAGAGTGATGGCAGGCTTAAAATTACAAAAGGATTTTGTCCTGAAGGATCATTATAAAAATATCCCTACCTTTACCAGTAAAGGTAAACGAACATAATTCTCCAAAAATCAGGTTCAAGGTAAGTTTGTAGCATTCATAGTCTAAGCTGTACGCTATTCCCCATACTAATGCAAATATCTTATTCTCAAACTCAAATCGTCTCTTAATTTGCAAAAGAAGATTACTAAATGTGGACAAATTGTAAAAAAATAGTAAATTAATAAATTTTATTTTTCAGTGTCTTTAATATTTTGCTTTAGGAGTTATCCTTACTGCAATTTCAGCCAACACAACATCTATTACCAACGGCTAGCCACTCCACTTCTGTTACTTAGATTGCCTTGTACTTAAACTGTTACAAACAAAAATAATATTAACTAAATTTTATTAATATATTAAAGCGCTAATTACTTATAACATAAATTTCAGTAAACAAGGTTTTATATAATAAACCTATTTAGCAAAATAATTTCCAAGTAAAAATTATCATAACAGGGGGGTCCTTTTCAAGTTCACGAGAAAGACCTTTTCAAAGTAATTCCTCGTGCTGAACTTGGTTTATGCTTGGATAAATTATATTCTGTTATATAATATCACGTAATAAGTTTCACTACTTGTCTCTTTCTTCTTATTCACTGTTATTTCGTAATTTTATATCTTGTGCCATTTCTTTTGTAGCTTCCGTGTATTTTCATTTACTGTAGCCATTGTGTTTCTTTTACCATTTTTACTATAATCATTAGTATGAAATACACTACTATAGTATGTTAAATTCAATTGCATTCCTTTTTTTATCGTTATACATATTTATCTTGCTAATGTTATTTATTTTAGTACTTCTTTTATAAATAATTCTACATCCACATCTTATTTCTTCAATTCTCCTCTATATTTTCTTTGTAAATCGTTAGAACGTTTTTCATCGTCTCTTCATAAAAATACAGTTCTCTGCATCACAAAGTATGTCGCACTACACAATCGGCATTATGCTAGTATTTATACATAAGTAAAATCGTCCAATGATTAAGTTAGCCACTCCCGAACAAAGCTTTACCGCACACTTTAAAAAAAAAATATATTTCCTTTATAATTTTTTCACAAAAGTTTGGATTTGTTATAACTGTCCACTAATGTAAATGAGTACTGCTCACAGTAAATACTGTACAATATTTTTAATCTACATTAGTTGTAATCTTACAAGTTAGGCACACATACTAGATATTTCTATTGAATTCTGTTTCCTGGGTAAACGCTATTCAAGAGAGCTGCTTACAATTTCAGATTTAGTTCGCTCGACTAAATCAGTATTAAATTTCTAGGAGAGGTGCTGATTCAACAGTCTAGTAAACGTCCTTGTCAGAAATATATCTTCTTGAGTTTAAAATTCAGAGTTACATTTAGAGTTTAAAGTTCTTAAGCAATCGTATTTTTACTTTTGCAGTTTTCTTTGTCAATTGTATATAGTGATTCACAATAAACCTAATATTTTTTTTCGATTAGGAGTTTTACTTTATTCAATGAAAATTTGTTTTCAAAATGCTCTTGAAACTTTTGTATTTAATAATATTGTACATAATGCTCAATATTTATTATTCGTTGTTAATTATTTGACAACCCTCCTGTAGGCCATGCATAACAAAATTTCAGCTGAAACTTACCACAAAGTAAAAACACCCAGATTTGGGCTTGAATTTATTGGTTTGACATAATCGTTTTAAGTGCATAACCTACTTTAAACAAAGCAAAAGATAGAATAAAAGTGAACGAACAAATTATGTTTTCGATACTCTATTGGGAGTGATATTCCATAATGCACAATTTCAATACTTTCCTGAATCAGGCATTATCACTAAAAATAGTAATATATCGAGGTGTTTTAAAAATATTTATTTAAGTGTTGTGGTAAAAAAGTGCCTAAGGGTATAATTTAAAAATTCAACAGTTTTGTGTATAGAACTAACCTTTAAAATATGTTTAGATTTTTTTAAATTTGCTGATACCTGTTAAAGACCATTTATGATAAAAGAGAATACGACGATGGAATTGACTGCAAAGTGTGGGTGTTACAATTATTTTTTTTTTAAACTAAACATTAACATACGAAAAAACTACTTTTAAAAGTTTAAATTTTAGGTACTTTTGCAACAAAAATAAGCTACATTTTTTAATTATTTGATTGATAAATTTTATGTAATCATCTATATATAATCTCTACTATGATATTATAGCTCAAAGATTTACATATGTGAACATATCCGTAAGCAAACCTGATTTTAGTAAATTAAGGAATCTGTTATAAATTGTACCCTTTATTTTAAACTTTCCCTTTAACTGCAGCACACTTTTCTTAATACAGACAATACCTCATGAATAGAAAACACAGATGAATATTTT
Organism: Philaenus spumarius; assembly: GCA_018207615.1. Lineage (NCBI taxonomy): Eukaryota > Metazoa > Arthropoda > Insecta > Hemiptera > Aphrophoridae > Philaenus > Philaenus spumarius. The sequence goes on along the minus strand of JAGFPH010002284.1, from coordinate 149,789 downwards.
ATCTCTAAGTAGAAACACTGACAACGACTGAGTACAAAGTGTAGGTTTATCTATTATTTGAGCTGCTGAGTGTAGTGGTGAACTTAAAGTTTGATGATGTAAGACAACGCAACACGTACCTATCCTAAAACATGAATTTCAATTTAACCTGTATTGGTAGCACAACGGTTATAAACTACCTTTGGATAAGCTGCTATAATAAATGAAAAAAAAAAACATTATTTTATAAACTAAAAAATAATTTGCTGAATGAATACAACTTATGGTACAAATTATGAATAAACTATTAAACTTACATACTTTAAATTTGACACAGTTATTTTTGAGTAGTCGATAAGTACAATCGTGCATTATGATGAAGCTAAGTTTAGTTAAAGTATATTCAAACGTTATTGAAATAATATAAACATTCATTTTCCTATGCAGTACATTACTCTCCTATTTAAATAGCATTTTGACCTGATCAGCTGTACATGCTCCCCTTAAGTTGCTATTTTATATGAAAAATAAGTGAATAAAATTTGATAAATTAACATCCTGTTTACTAAGGAGATTGCATTTTAGTTATCCTACCAATACTAAAATTATAAGATAAAATCCAAAAATTGGTAATAGTATGAAATAAATTTGGTGTAAAATGGAATCTGTTTCGATGTTAGTAAGACACTAGCTCTAGTTTAGGACCTGTATAGTTGAATATGTTATATTTTGTTATGATGTTATATTGTTGTTCTTTTGTAGCAAGTACTACTTCTGGCAGTTTCCCATATAATCATCGACACCAGAGTAGTTGCATTAGCAGTTTTGTCATTAGTTTACAGTATGCAAAAGTAATTTTTCTGATTTGTGTTTTAACATTTACTATTTTATTTTATTGATTTGTTTACGTTAATCATACGTGATTGTTTTAAAAATGGTATGTGGCAATCCTAAGAGAGTGTAACATGTTTTAATAACAATATAAACTATGAATGTAGAGACTAAAAATTTTTTTGATAAATATTTAAATGTACTGAAATATACCTCTACCATAAGAAATATATAGAAAATGTACGTCTGTCACTAAATTAATAGGATGCTCTGCCCTTTAAAATTTGGGGTTTTGTTTACAGAGAAAGTACACTTATACACGTTTCATGAATTAAATATTATACACATTTTTTTAGTTTTATCGTTTTTACTTCGTATAATAATAACAGTATTATGTTAAAACAAGTTAAAACAAATATCATGAAATGAAAATTAAGAAAATTTCATGGAATAAAACAAAAGATTAGTAAAATTAGTAAATACTAGACAAACTACATTTTCCGAATTTAGGCCTATTATTATATTGGAGAAAATAACTTTCCAAATTTCCAAACACGAATTCAATGAATCAAATTTCAATGAACATTTTTATACATGACATGTTTCTAAAAACATATGTTATATAATTTTCATAACAAGCAATTATATGCTTTAAAACAGGTAACACTCAACAAACAGCATATTTCTAGTATTATACTTTGAGAAATGTGTAAAATGATACAATGCGACATTCTCCGAAGCAGTTTTCCTGTACACTATTCGAATAAATAACAGGTTTTTGATATATTTTTTACAAGTGTTTGGTTCTGTTACAGTTGTTCACTAATGTACCACTTACAGTTCATAGTTGTTAATATTTTTGCTCCATTATGATCTGAAATAAATGGTGTGCCAGTAATATTTTCAAAAATATCTTTAAAGTTACGCAAACTAAATTAATTAAATTAAGTTTTACAATCACTAAATTAAGTAATTTAAAAAGGAATAAATATTCAATTTATAACGAAAGTGTCATAAAATATTTACACACACGTCTTAAAAACGTCTACAAAATTAGTGGTAAAATGTTACTTGAGTTTTTTTTTATTAGAATAAAAATTTGAGCTAGTTTAGCTTTGAAAAGTTGGGTTGTCTTATGTTTAACTTTTAAATATAGTAGATAAACAAGTAATTCGATAGTAGTTCAATTTTTTACGCTTGAATAAACATAACCTTAAACTTTATCTAAGGTATCTAAGATATATACAATTTTAACCGACTTAATCAATCATTAATTCCGTTTGACTCAAGCAGTTATAAATTGGTAAACACAATTATAGTACAAGTTCGGCGCACATCCAGGATATATCAATTGAATTCAATTCATTGTGTAAACGTTATTCAAGAGAGCTACTTACAATTTCAAATTTAGTTTGATCAAATAAACCAATATTCCATTTCTAAAAGTGGTGCTGATTCAACAGTCTAGTAAATATTCTAGGGAGAAGAATCTTCTTCAGTTTCGATTATAGAGCAATACATTACTTGGAATTACACAATTTTAATTTAAACTCGTATGGTACAGTTCGCTATTCAAAACATGTTCCTTTCTAGCTTTGTTTGAATATAAATTCTCAGTAATTGTTTAACAATCAATTGAGATATAATCTTTATAACTGATTTTTTATAAATTTACTAGAATGTGACATCTATGGTAAAACTGAATATTTGATTTCTTTTCTGGTATGTACCACAAAGTTTTGTTAGGATGGCTTGTTAATTGTAAATGGTGTTTTATTATTGGATTTCGTACTTAAACTAAACATAAATTCAAATACGGCTCAAAGTAATTCATACTACAAACGGTCCCAAAAGCATTAACACACACATCCACTAAATGTACAGAATTGATTATTTAACCAATAACAGTAACCATAGAGGGAATCAATTATTCATTAATAGCTTCGACAAATGAAAGTAACACTACTGAACATCATTATTTTACACCATTGAATATTATTTATTAGATTTCCCAATGGTTTTCTTATAAGTAACACATTTAGGATTTTGTTTCACAAAGACAAATCATTTTGTTCAATACTTTTGAACTTTACTTGTATTTATAACATAAAAGCACTATATAAACAAGGCGTTAAGCCTACAAATTCAACCAGCAACACCATATAGCCTGAGTAAGATTACTGGGATGGTACAAATAGCGAAACCACATCTCCCATGCATTATCCTACTGAATAGTCGTGAGAGATGCCCATCTTGTTTTGACGGCTCTATTATTGGCCTGTCATTTATCAAAGTAAACGAGGATTAACACTTTACTCCTAATAGATTCATAGATGTCCGATTGTAAGCTATCCTGCATCTAAGCTGTCAACACTAGAACCATATATAGGCCTATATAGTATTTAAAGCAACTTAATACATCCTGGGTGTCCTTTATACAAATATTCATGAAAGATAGGAAATATTGTATTTATTATGTTTGGATAAAACACAGATAATACATGTGTGTTTTAAATTTACATCATATTATAAATTTTAAATATTTCCTGGCAGTTACGTGATTGTTGATTTAATTTATTGAGAAAATGAAATTAGGTTTCCTTAAAACGCTAATTATAATTTTTTTGTACATAATTTAATAATTTGTATTATAGTGGTAAGAAATTTTTACATAAAAATGGGCGAGACATCAATACACCACATCGTGAAGCCTTGTGATATTTATTCACAAATTTAGAAATATTAAACCTATTAAATACGGAGCCAAAAGTTAGCAATGATCTGTCTTTTCATCGCCAAATAAGTCTTTTAGAATATGTTAACAAAAACTTAGTTTTAAAGGAGTAGTACAGATGTAACACTGTATAAACTTTTTACAGCACCTTCAAAATAACAAACTGCTGAAATAAATCTATAAATTTATAAAATACAAATATACAAGAATTGCTCGTTTAATAAGGTAAGATTAAGTAAAATAGATTATAACGTACATAAACTGTTCCATATTTTTATTTAAGCATTTTATAAACTCTGGCTTTTAATTTAGATTTTTTAAATTTATTTAATCTCGCAGAATTAGCCCTATTTAGATTTCAGAATCTAAAATCTTAGTACGATTTCCATATATAGGGAAATACCTATTCAATTTGAGCATATTGTCACAAGTTTTTTTTATAATATTAAAAAGACATGGATTATAAAAAAAAATATATATTCAGGTAGAATATACACATTTAATAGTTTTAAAACATAAAATTAATGAGTTTTAAATATTGCCCATTAATTTCAACCGTTTAATTTGTGCCACCCTTTTTAGGCGCGAAGCATCATACAAATATAGATCAGCCAAATAAAAATCAGTCTATGCTGTTTAAATATCACATGTTATAAACACTTCTATAAGAAAGGTATTTGTGTCTGTTATAATCTGTTTGGGCTGCCAGAATAATGTTGGGACTTAACATGGAGTGACACTTTGCTAAGCTTGATTTATACCATACCTTGGCTACTAAGCCATTACATGACAGTGGTTCAATGACAAACTAACGCCAACACTAACACACGTCAGTGATGAAAACTGTTAGTAGTACCTAAAACTGTTAGGTATAAAATTGAAAAAGTGCACATAACCAGAATGCTGATATATAGTCTACCATAATGGAAACAAAAATCACTATTATCATTAAATCATACAGCCTATTAAATAATAATTATCAATTACAATAATAATTGTGTTTGATTTCACAAATTTAATGTTCTTTAACGTTTAGGCTTAAGGACGATTAGCCTACAGTTAAAAAGCGTTATTTTTATTTTTATAAAACAACTAACGTATTCTAACTTATTGGACCAGACGATTTGGTAAATTTGTTTGTTTTTAAAAATACAATAATTGAATTATATAAAATAAATGTAAACCAAAGCTTAGAGTGTACATATACAAGTAGACTATACAATCACTTACATCATCGTATACAATTTAACTCACAATTCTGTTACATGCAATTTAAAACATGTGTCTTGATATATTCTAATTATAATCAAAATTAAATATTCATACAACTAAACAACAAACACTTCTAAAGTACGGCTAAAAACTGGTTAGCATCATTCACTCTGCACATAAATAAGGCATAAACCGCTTTGAAAACCGGACACTGCCGCAGAAAGACTTGATTGCATTCGGTAGTGCATTGCTTAAGGGTCAGCTCTAGTAAAACAGAAAGCAACCGGCGACTCCATATAGCGGCGGTAGGTTACGCGGACATTGCTCATCCTAAATCCATTTAAACCCGCAATTGTTCAAATAGCGCTTTTAAAATAATACCAAACACTTGGTGACAAAATTCTTTATCCGAATGGCTTTGTAATTTTTTGCTATATTTAATAGTTACAACGTAAAAAATATTTAAAATCACCCTATAGCGGCGGTAGGTTACACGGACATTGCTCAGCCTAAATCCATTTAAACCCGCAATTGTACAAATAGCGTTTTAAAAAAAATATCAAACTCTTGGGGATGAAATTCTTCATGCGAATGGCTTGGTAGTTTTTTGCTATAACTAGTAGTGACAACATAAAAAAATATTGAAAATCAATGTTTTAAATTGTTAATAAATATTAAACAAAATGTTTTTCTTAGTTATGAAAAAGCCATTTGCATGCTTATTGGCCATAGCTTTAAAATGACATATCGTTCATAATTATCCGATAAAAAATAAAGGAAAAATTTGGATTTTAAGATTTTAATTTAACATTGGTGTTCAACATGGCCGACAGCTAGAGCCGACCCTTAAAGTAAAAACGAATTTTAATTAATTTACATAAAAGTATCTTCTTCAAAAATCGTCGTTGATCTGACAACGATGGATGTTTCTGACTTATAGGGCCCACAGGCGACCAATTTGGTCGCCAACCATGTTGTCGGTTGACGGAACAGACGACACAAGACGTCGACAACCAAGTTGCCAACATCATTATATTTAATTTATTTGTATAGTATAAAATTTCTCTATATTGTAATATAATAGTAAAGTAACTTATACTGTTTCGTCAGTGACTTATTTCGTCTTTATTTGCCTGACGCGTGTCGGGATGTCTTTCCCATCATCAGAATATCTTGTGAATGGCGTTAAAACATTAAGTAAAAACACAAAAACACTTAAAACAACAACACATTTAAAACACAATTTTATTTTAGGTGTACACCTTATGGCTAAAGAATGTTGACTGCCTGTCCCTTATGTGTGCCCAGTCGGAACTAATTTGCCGCGGGCATCCTGGAGTCTTATCGCTGTGTCGTGTCAGGGCTATAGAATACAAGGGCTAGACCAGTCCGCCAAGGAAAGTGTTCTCGTGCTGCAACTGTGATGACGTCACGGTGGTAACTCCTGCTCCATTCCCACCGCTTCTCATAAGTATTCTTTGCTACAATAATTTCAATTTCTTAGCAAACCTGTAACATTTTTATGAAGCGCTCTTCGTTAATTTTAGTATTGACACTACACAAAGCAATAAGTAGACTGTAAGCAATTAGTCTAAAGATGTAAGAAGAAGACAGGGTTAAAATAAAACTAATTTGTAGGTAATAAACCGTTGTAGTGTACTAATGTTAGCTTACTTTTAATTTGATTCTCTGAAACATTTCTGAAAACTAAATACGAAATTGAGCAAAATGTGTCACATTATTGAAAATAATTGTATTTATTACAATAAACCACCAAAACTTGAATGTCATTACTGCAGTTTAATAAAACATATGTAATAATTATAAAATAAAACACATTAAAATTATAAATACTTATACATAATAAGTAGCTTATATGCAGATATGCACATGACATAATAATTACTGCTGAGATAAAATACTTAAAAAATTTAATAAAACTGCTTTATAGATATTTTCCTTCTCTAGGCCTTAGGGAATACTTATTTTAATAGTTGAATTTAAACAATTGAACTATTTAAATTGACACTGCAATTTAATTTAGTCTAGAAGTTTAACTTAAAATTGTGTTTTATTTTTGAATTTTTGTCATCAATAATTTTATTACTCTAGGTTTAAATTTAATTATAATTATTTGTATAGGCTATTATATATTTATTTATATCTAATTATTCTGACAATTTTAAGTGCATTTTGCTAGTAAAGATTTCTTTTAAACATTCTAACTTTATAGCTGCAGAAGAAATTACTTGAGGACCTTTTTAACTTTTCAACATAAAGTAATCTCGCTTGCAACTTTTACATTAAATAAATAATATTTTTTAATGTTTATTTTCATCGAGGTGGTTTAAATGGTTTTCCTTTTTGTACTGTATATATTTAAACATTTTTAGGTTTTGTATTTTTATGTACTTGTTTTCAAAATAAATTATCATTTCTCATTTGTCAATGTAATTTTAAATTATGTATTATTTTGATTTTGTTAATGTACAAAAGAAACAGCAATACATTTTCATTTCATTTTAATTTGAAGCCGATTACTTAAAATTTGTTGTTTTTAAATTTTGAGTTATCAATAATTACCGGTGCTCTAAGTTAAAATTTTATTATTATTTATGTGTTATATATTTATTTATTTATATCTCATGATTCTGAAAATGTTTGATCTAATGTACTTTATTGGTAAAAGTATTACTTAGAATATTCAAGTAACACTGCAGACAATATTACTTGATAATCTTGGTAATATTTCATAAAGTAATCCGTCTGCAACGTAACATCAAATAAATAAATACCTTGCTAAACATATAACTTAGGTGATTGTGAGTATTGTATAATTTTTTTAAGAAATTTGTGAAATGCCTCTTCGAGAAAATTAGCCTTAAATATCCGTCAGAAGGCGAAAATCTCGCGGAATTATATACCTTCTTTAAACACTGGTACTGAACAAAATAATTACTCAATATTCACCAAACTTGGTAAACATATAATTTAGGTGATTGTGTGTATTGCATATTTTTTTAAAGAATTATCGTCTGCAACGTTATATCAAATAACAAGTGAGAGCTAAGGCGAACCGTGCTTACACGGCGTGTCATGGTACCAG
>JAGFPH010002284.1:121872-141527 GCA_018207615.1 Philaenus spumarius | reverse complement strand
TCAAAACCAACCCAGATAGTTTATTAAATGATAAATTGAACTTTGCATCTAACTGCCTATATGACACTCTTGCTACATTAGATAAGAATGTCTAAGATTGTGGACTATGGCATGTCAATAAGACCAACCTTATAAAGTCACAGTGAATAGTTGACCTCCACACTAGTAAGATGTGGTCATATCAGGATATCAGTTTTTTAATATTTTTTTGACTTGTACTGCAGTACCTAAACTTTTTTGTTATATTTATTTATGTGTAATGTGTGTCAGTGTTATGTGTGTATGTGTTTATTCATCTGATGATGGTATGTGTTATACCGAAACAGCTGTAATAAAGTATTAAAATATACTAAACTCAAGATTGCTATTTGACGTAAGTACTAGTAATAAACAATATCTTTAAAGTTACGCAAACTAAATTAATTAAATTAAGTTTTACAATCACTAAATTAAGTAATTTAAAAAGGAATAAATATTCAATTTATAACGAAAGTGTCATAAAATATTTACACACACGTCTTACAAACGTCTACAAAATAATGGTAAAATGTTACTTGAGTTTTTTTTTATTATAATAAAATTATGAGCTAGCTTGCTTAACTTTGAATAGTTGGATTGTGTTATGTTTAACTTTTAAATATAATAGATAAACAAGTGATTCTATATTAGTTATATTTTTTGAAGATTGAATAAACATAACGTTAAACTTTATCTAAGGTATCTAAGATATATATAATGTTAGCCGACTTATAAAATCATTAATTCCGTTTGACTCAAGCAATTATAAACTGGTAAACACAATTTTATTACAAGTTCAGCTCACATCCAGGATATTTCAATTGAACTCAATTCGCTGTTTAAACGTTATTCAACAGAGCTACTTACAATTTCAAATTTAGTTTGATCAACTAAATCAATATTCCATTTCTAAAAGTGGTGCTGATTCAACAGTCTAGTAAATATTCTTGGGAGAAGAATCTTCTTCGGTTTCGATTATAGAGCAATACATTACTTGAAATTACGCAATTTTACTTTAAACTTGTATGGTACAGTTCGGTATTCAAAACATGTTTCTTTGTAGCTTTGTCTGAATATCAATTCTCAGTAATTGTTTACAACCAATAGAGATATAATCTTTATAACTAACTTTTTATTAATTTACTGGAATGTGACTTCTATGATAAAACTGAATATTTGATATATTTTCTGTTATGTACCACAAAGTTTTGTTAGGATGACTTGTTAATTGTAAATGGTCTTTTATTATTGCATTTCGTACTTAAGAGTTAAACTAAACAGAAATTCAAATACGGCTCAAAGTAATTCATACTACAAACGGTCCCAAAAGCATTATTGTTAGAAACAAAGCATTAACACAAACAGATACTGAATATACAAAATTTATCAAGTAACCAATAACAGTAACCATATAGGGAACCAATTATTCATTGTTAGCTTCGACAAGTGAAAGTAACACTACTAAACACCATTATCTTACACCTCTGAAAACCATACTATTTATTAGATTTCCCAATGGTTTTCTTATAAGTAGCACATTTAGGATTTTGTTTTACAAAGACAAATCATCTTGTTCAAGACTTTTGAATTTTACTTGTATTTACAATATAAAAGCACTTTTAGTTTTAACTATTATAAGCAAGGCATTAAGCCTACAAATTCAACCAGCAACACCATATAGCCTGAGTAAGATTATTGGGATGGTACAAATAGCGAAACCACATCTCCCATGCATTATCCTACTGAATAGTCGTGAGAGATGTCCATCTTGTTTTGACGGCTCTATTATTGGACTGTCATTTATCAAAGTAAACGAGGATTAACACTTTACTCCTAATAGATTCATAGATGTCCGATTGTAAGCTATCCTGCATCTAAGCTGTCAACACTACTCTGACTCTAGAACCATATATATATATAGTATTTAAAGCAACTTAATACATTCTGGGTGTCCTTTATACAAATATTCATGAAAGATAGGAAATATTGTATTTATTATGTTTGGATAAAACACAGATAATACATGTGTATTTTAAATTTACATCATATTATAAATTTTAAATATTTCCTGGCAGTTACGTGATTGTTGATTCAATTTATTGAATATCTATCGGCCATATCTACTAGCCTCAAACACTCCTGGTATTTACCGCTCGAGGCGTGATCGCACAGTTTAAAAAATTATAAATGCGTTGAGTCAACAGCAGTCAGTTAGAAGCGTGGGAAGAACGTGACAACGTCGCACTACGGTGATTGGAGCGTTCAAGGCCTCGGTGTACACAAGCCCGTCCCTCAACGGTATTCTTTAGTGGGCTTTGATATAGTACATATTTTTTCACATTCTTACACATAAATATGAAATTATGAAATCATGATATACTTATTTTTAAATTTTTGCTGTAATATATTATTTCAAAGGAAACGTGATAGTTTTACAACAAGTAATTATTATTTGTATCTTTTCATAGTATAATAATATTGAAACACTTGCAACATGCTGGTCTTACAAATCGGGTGAAAACATTATATTTAACTTCTCGGCTTTTATTGTAGTAAGGCATGCTTGAGCACTCTTCTGATGAAATAATGTACCGCTGAAGATTTCTTAAAATCCACCTTTGTTTTACAAATGTATCATGTTGCAACAACGAAGGAAACAAATGTTTGGCTGTTCCTTCAAACCGAAATCCTTCTTTTATAATAACTATTTTAATTTGTGTCACTTAAATGAGTGTCAGTTTAACACAACAAAACATTATTTTTATTAATTTATACTTTTAAAGTTCAAATTTATATTAGGTCTTATAAAATAATATAAATAAGATTTTCAGTGGGGCATCAGAGATTAGTAAGACCTGCATATCAATTTAAAAACAACATTTAAAAAACTGGTTCAAATTCCACTAGTTCGAACAAAAATAATCTACGAAAACTTTATGTTTTGAAATTTATAGAAATAAGAAGATTGTAAAGTAAGTTAAAATATAGAGTACCTGGATGACCGAGCATCGCTCAGTATTTTTACTTTTTTTTGTAAAATTATTTTTTTAGGAAAATGTATGTAAATACGAATCTGCTATATTATAATAATTTTTTACAGATGATCTATTACTACGTATATTTGAATACACTCAGTTTGAACATGACTAAATCGAAGCTTAACCAAATACTTCCTTTTCTACTATTTCGTTTGGACGTAGTTGGACGCTTAACTCAGGAAAATTCTACATATAACATTCCATGCATGAAAACTGACGATCTTAAGTCCACGCCGACAAATTCCAATAGTGGGCTTTGCGATTTATGTACTGTCGTGGCAAAAAAATAATAATTACATAATTTATATTACTTTTATAGAAGTGAAAGAGCTACTTAGAGATTTGTTTGCAGATATAAAACGTAGCGCATTCGAATCCTGACGTTCAAAAACCTCTATAGGTATAGCCTATGCAGGTTATTTAACCTATCTAACGAATATGATATATTTGATATTGTTTATGTATTTTAGAAATTACAAGTAATACCGTAATTATTATCATTAGATAATTTATATTACCTTTATAGAAATTTAAAGAATGCAGAAACTGGTGAAAAGGTTTTCAGAACGGTTAATAACAGCACAAAAATAATGTTTTAGTTACGTTTGGTGTTTGAATAAAGAAATAAGTTGCAAATTATACCACCTGATTCATAGTTAATGATTTATGTTTGATAAATAGCATATGAACATCTGGAGTTAAAATGAACAGATTAACATTGGTTTGTAAAACATCTGGATAGTATCTATAATGTATCCATAAGCCTACTTAGTGATTTCAAAGGTGGTATATAAAAGAAGTTTAGAGTTTAGATAGGCGAAAAGAGCTACTTAGAGAATAAGACTTTTACAGGCATAAGAACTAGCGCATTCGATTCCTGACGTCAAAAAACCCCTATATGCAAATTTTCATCCAAATCGTTAAAGCCGTTAGAGAGGTCCCCGAAATAAATGTATATACAAACATACAAGAATTGCTCGTTTCATAAGATTATACTTAGTGATTTTAAGGTGGTATAAAAATAAGTTGTATCTATTCGCCTTCTAAGTGACTTGAAAGGTGGTATAAAAAGAAGTTCAGAGTTTAAATTGTATGCTAATTTTTCAGAGTTTATGTGCATTTTGCAGACATAAGAATAAGCGCATTCGATTGCTGATGTCAAAAAACGTTTATATGCGAATTTTCATTAAAATAGTTAGAGCCGTTAGCGAGATCCCCGAAATAAATTAATAAATTTATAAAATACAAATATACAAGAATTGCTCGTTTAATAAGGTAAGATTAAGTAAAATAGATTATAACGTACATAAAATGATCCATAATTTGTTTTTATGTAAGCATTTTATAAACTTTTTCTTTATTTTAACACGTTTCAAAAGAACAACCATATAAATATAAATTTAGATTTTTTTTGAATTTATTTAATCTCGCAGAATTAGGCCTATTTGGATTTCAGAATCGAAAATCTTAGTACGATTTCCATATCTAGTTTTTTATAATATTAAAAACACGTGGATTATAAAAAAATAAAACAGATAATTAGGTAGAATATACACATTTAATAGTTTTTAAAACATAACATAAATGAGTTTTAAATATTGCCCATTACTTTCAACCGTTTAATTTGAGCCACCCTTTTTAGGTGCAAAGCATCATACAAATATAGATCAGCCAAATAAAAATCAGTCTATGCTGTTTAAATATCACATGTTATAAACACTGCTATAAGAAAAGTATTTGTGTCTGTTATAATCTGTTTGGGCTGCCAGAATAATGTTGGGACTTAACATGGAGTGACACTTTGCTAAGCTTGATTTATACCACACCTTGGCTACTACGCCATTACATGACAGTGGTTCAATGACAAACTAACGCCAACAATAACACACGTCAGTGATGAAAACTATTAGTAGTACCTAAAATTGTTAGGTATAAAATTGAAAAAGTGCACATAACCAGAATGTTGATATATAGTCTACCACAATGGAAACAAAATAAAAAATACTATTATCATTAAATCATACAGCCTATTAAATACTAATTATCAATTACAATAATAATTGTGTTTGATTTCACAAATTTAATGTTCTTTAACGTTTAGGCTTAAGAGAACGGTTAGCCTACAGTTAAAAACCGTTATTTTTATTTTTATAAAACAACTAACGTATTCTAACTTATTAGACCAGACGATTTGGTAAATTTGTTTCTTTTAAAAAATACAATAAGTAAATTATATAAAGTATAAAATAAAGCTTAGAGTGTACATATACAGTAGATTATACAATCACTTACATCATCGTATACAATTAAAATCACAAATCTGTTACATGCAATTTAAAACATGTGTCTTGATATATACTAATTATAATCAAAATTAAATATTCATACAACTAAACAAGAAACACTTCTAAAGTACGGCTAAAAACTGGTTAGCATCATTCACTCTGCACATAAATAAGGCATAGGCCTAAACCGCTTTGAAAACCGGACACTGCCGCAGAAAGACTTGATTGCATTCGGTAGTGCATTGCTTAAAGTAAAACCGACGTTCAATTAATTTACATAAAAGATATCTTCTTCAAAAATCGTCGTTGCTTTGACAACTAACAATGCATTTTTCTGACTTATAGGGCCCACAGGCGACCAACTTGGCCATCAACCTTGTTGTCAACCATGTTGTCGGTTGATGGAACAGACGACACAAGACGTCAACAACCAAGTTGCCAACATCATTATATTTAATTTATTTGTATTGTATAAAATTTCTCTATATTGTAATATAATAGTAAAGTAACTTATACTGTTTCGTCAGTGACTTCTTTCGTGTTTATTTGCCTGACGCGTTACGGGATGTCTTTCCCATCATCAGAATATCTTGTGAATGGTGTTAAAACATTAAGTAAAAACACATAAATCAACAACACATTTAAAACACAATTTTATGTTAGATGTACACCTTATGGCTAAAGAATGTTGACTGCCTGTCCGTTATCTGTGCCCAGTCGGAACTAATTTGCCGTTGGCATCCTGGAGTCTTATCGCTGTGTCGTTAGGGTGTTCGAGTCGAAATTCAATTGGTCATTTAATAGTTGGTGTTTTTTGTTTTTGTTTTCCACTTTAAATGCCTTGTACATTTTAAGCTCCTCCACATAGTTCATACATTTTCCATTACTGCAAATCTTTATAGGTTTAATGTTTCTGCCGAAGTCGGTGTAAGTGTGGTTTTGTCAATTAAATGTCGCACCTAGTTGGACTTGTTACCCGAAACGGTCTCTTTTTTCAGGTGTTCTTTAAAACGTACCCTAAACGCTCTTTCTGTTTGGCCAATTTAGATTTTGTCACAGTTGCCTCAGGTTAGTTTTTAGACGCCTGTTTGATATTCCAGCGGTCTTGCGTTATGTATATGGAGTATTTTTTTATATGGTTATTGGTGCGGAAGGCTATTAAATTGTACTATTCATTTTCTTTAAAGTTAGTAGTGATTACCTTGTGAATAATGCTGCCGTATTCTGTTTACACAGAGTTTGCCTTTTTGTTTCTCCTTTGGAGGTATCTTGGTTTTTTTAGTGTGTTTTGAGAGTAGTTTATTAATCATAGAGGCTTTTTATCAGTTTCTGTGGTTATATATTTAATTATATTTAACTCTTACTGGTAATCGCGTGGTTCTAAAGATACAGTGATAAGTCTAATGATCATGCTGTTGTAAGCTGGCATTTTTTGAGATGTTGGATGGTGGGTATCAGAATGAATGGTAGTATGGGTTTTGGATGATTTCAAGTAAATATTGAATTCGAATGTATCCTGTTGTTTAGTTGTTGTTAAGTATGTATGCTGTTGTTATTTGCGATTTCAAGTGTAAATTGTGTCTTGGTGTCTATTGAATTTAAGTAGTTGTTTAGGTTTTAAATTTGTCTTGAGGTGTCGTCAACATATCTTGAGTAATATATTATTGTATTACGAAATTTATTCATACTGGATAAAAAGTATTTATGTTCATAATGCTACAGAAATAATATGTCAGCCAACACGCCAGAGGTGAGCGACCATCTAATCTATCTTTTTGTATATAATATTTATTTTTAAATTTGAAATAATTTTGTTTTAGTATAATGCTAAACGTCAATTAGCTTGATGATTTGACTAGAGGTTAATTTGTTTGCTTTGATTAGAAGATTTTGTACATCTTTTGCTTTTTTTATTATTTTTTATTTGTACATTTGAGTACAGTGTACAGGTTGGTTATATTAACATCTTGTACGTCTTCATACTACTAAAATAGTTATATGTTTGATAGCAAAATTAGTATTAACTCGTAGTTTGGTAATTTGACAGACATTTGTAAGTATTATTTTGTTTTATTAATGTAAAACACTAGTTAGGCTACGGAGTAGTGTAGGCAGTAAGCCAAACATGAGTAGCATGCTTTGAACTTAAACAACTTCGGTGACCTTTCTCGTAATTCACGAAATTAAAACTTTATTTTAAAAACATAACTTTTTTAATTCCAAACATTATGAAATGCTTGATTGGTTTTGATACATGTAGAAAACATATTTTATAAAACTAATTATCTTATACTGACTTCATTAATTAAGGAAATAATAGGAAACCATAGTGGCGTTTATTTAATTATTCAATTGCGCATCTACTTCGAGCTCTATTGTTGTTGAATGATCGAATAACAAATTGAGATGTATTTTTATGAATAAAATTTGTACTATTTACGAAATAGTATTTTAATCTATTTCTAAACTTTAAGAGATTAATATGCTTTATGAGAATCAAATGCTCTCTAAAATACCGTTCATAATTTCTCTTGTCAAATTTAACATAAAATTACCAAACACAAAACCATTTCTTATAAGACACAGAATCTACTTTAGTTACATAAGTTTTTAACAAAATTATTTGTTATTAATTAATTTCCTTTCATATAAAGTGTCTGGATACTTAGTTTTATTTTCAACATATTAGCCCACGGATAGGAAAATTTTATCAATACATTAAATAGGTACAATACCTGATTTTTTGTCTTACTCCAAACCTCGCCACGGCATCGGCAGTCGTGTTAAACGCATCGATATATACTTATGGATCGCGCACTGGGCTATAGAAAACGAGCCGGAATCTGGGGTTGCGTCTGTGGTCTGAAGGCGTCGTAAGTGGGCAAGAACACGCCCGACACACACGGTAGGCATTACAATAACGCTGTTCCAACAGTATAAAACTCTGTAGATTCTTCAATATGTTTATATTTCACAATGCAGTTTTGTTTGTAAATGTTGGTAACTGTTGATTATCCAATGATTTTTATAATTAAGAACATTACATTATTATAAATTAAGATTATGCCTTGGTAATTCTTGCCCACTTACATCGCCCGCGCGCCTCGGATACTTCCCGCCACACACATCTGTATGCGCTCGGAAAACACAACACTAGTCTTATGGGCAGCTAGCATTCCAGTAGTATAGTTCGTTGGTTAAACGTTTTACAGTGACCGGTTAGCGTGGTTAGGCCTAATTTATGTTTTTTTAAATGTTTTTTTTTTTTAAAGAGTGTTTTAATGTGTTTCGTGACGTGTTTTTGTAATTTTTGTTTTGTGTATTGACTTAATGTATTTGACGACCTCTTGAAGGGAATTATTTTTATTTATTTCTGTACTCTGAAGATCGGTACTTAGGTTACCCGAAACCGCAGTAGTTACAAAGTGATTTTAGGATTGGATAAGACAAAGAATCAGGTATTGTACCTATTTAATTAATTGAAATTGGTATTATCGTCAGGGCCGGATACAGGATTTCATTTTGGGAGGGGTCATAAGAAGTCAAAAACAACATTAGCAAGAATTTAACAACGGGTCTAGAAAAAAAAGCGAATTAAAAAATATGTAAAAACTCTATGGAATAGTTTTTTAAAATGTATTTCTAGGCCATAAATATTTAGGAGCAAGAGTTTCCCTAATTATTAAACTGTTAATATGAACGGTACTAAAATCATAACTCCACAACACGGTAATTAAGTCCACTTTGTTTTACTAAATTTAAAACAACGTAACACAAGATCTCACTTATTGAAGTCATACAACTCTATACAGCGGCACGCTCCTTATAGTAAAACAATTAATTAGCCCAACCAATAGCGATTTTTTATTGTTATTGAATTTCAGAAAGCGTCGTCCACATTGGCTTTAAGGGTAGTTACATAGGTGTATAACATACAAAAATTATCAGGAAAGGAAATTTTTGCGCATTTTTTATAAACAAAAATAACAATTTGGACTTTTTGGGTTGTTTGTTGATTTTATGCAAGGATCACGATACTTTCAACGAAACGTTTGTAGAGAATTAAAAAACCCTACAAAATGGTTTTTGAAAACCTCGATCGGACCATTTCTCACTGAGAAAAGTCGGAAAACGCTTGAAAATTAATATTTTTCTAAAGTTCATATCTTTGTTAATATACAATATTTATGGCAGGTCTTTTGTAAAATTATTGCTTAGTATGTGTACTTAAGATAGGCAGAAGATGGAATTTGTTGCATTAATAGTTTTTGCACAGTTGCAGTATAAACAATTTAGGCTATTATCTTGCTTAATGTGGAGGAGAAGAGAACTGCAGGCTACGCGCATCAGGCTGCTGTTTCCGTCACTATCGCCTTCTGGCAAATTTACGCGTTTCGCACTATATTCTGAAGCTTTTTATTATACTTTATCAACCTTATTACAAAATTGCAGATATACGAATTGTAGATTTTAATGTCTTCTTTCAGAATCCCTTTGGTAAATTTAAATCTAGCCACTCAGGTTAATTGGGCGTATTATGCAAGATAATGCATACATTGTACATACATTGTAGGCCTAGTACATTGTATATACTGTAGGCCTAATTGTGCAAAAACTATTAATGCGACAAATTTCATCTTCTTCTTGTTTGAAGAACACATAATAAACAATAATTTTCTGGAAAATCTGCCCTTAATAATGTAAATTAACAAAGAAATTAACTTTTTAAAAATGCCAGTTTTTAAGCGTTTTTCCGACTTTTCTCATTGAAAATGGTCCAATCATGGTCTATAAAAAACTATTTGTAGGTTTTTAAAAGTATAGTGATTCATTCATAATTTTTTATAATATTAACAAAAAAACCAAAAAGTCCTAATTTATTGTAATTTTTGTTTATACAAAATGCGCAAAAGCTCCTTGCCTGATAGTTTTTGTTCTGCTATCCTTAATGTCACTGTTGATGTCGCTTGATATTAAATTCAATAACAAAATTAGACTTCTTTTTGCTTTATTGGACGGGCTAAATGCGCTAAGACAATCGGCGCAATGGTACGGTACATATTTCATAGACAAGACCTATAGCTGTAGCCCATGAACAGTAAATCAGGTTACAACAACAAACGAAAATATAGAATTTACACTAAAATCCATATAAACATCAATGTACAAGTATAGCCTATCGATTTGTACTAGAAAGGGATATCGATTACAAAATATGCTTGCTCATTGGTTGAAAAACTGTCAAATCTTAATGGTTTACAAAAAAATTCATATCTAAGAAATTGTAAGAGTAATAAATGATTGGAAGAAAATGTTAGAAAGTTCAAATCTTGACGAATGCAAAGGTGACCTTATATTTTTTTCAAAACAAGTCTGTCTAACGATTATGAGTCTTAGAAAAGTTTTGTGTCTTTTCTTTTTGTTTCTCGTGCGGCGTCATCTTTTTAGACAACTACAATTACAAACGATGATTACATAATATGTAAATAATCGTTTTAGAACAAATTTGTAAGTACAAAAATTAATTTTTAAAATATTTTCTTTCCAATCGTTTTTGTTTCATTGATATTGGATGATTTATAGTAGGTGAAATATTAAACACAATCAGACGATACAATAATGCTGAATGCCACTTGCTCGGCGGGCTGAGTCGACAGTAGGGTATAGTGTTCTTTGTCGCTTAAGGGTTAATTAAATCAAACATATAAATCAAGCCTCAAAAAATATTTTTTTGGGGGGGGGGGTCATGACCCCCATGACCCTCCCCCTGTATCCGCGCCTAATTATCGTATTGTATACGTTACAAGTGTCCTTCCTAAGATAATCAATGTTGTTTGATTGTCTGACACATACAGTGTGAGATCTAGCTATTTTATACTCATTTTTGTTTGATCAGATACAACAAACTCTGTTATTACAACATTGACTTTAAAGTGAATGTTTGTATTCCAGTTTCCCTTCTACGTACTCAATCTCAACTCCGTCCTTAATGCTTTGATGGATTATCCGTGTAAGTAGAAAAGCGTACTTGCTGACAGAAGTGTGATATTGTAATACATAAACCTAAACATCGAATAACAAACTACAATATGTATTAGCTTCATTAAGCTCATATTAAGCTAATAATTATATGACATAAATGCTTTTTAAAACTTTCTTACAATATTCTAGTTTGCATTCATTGAAAAGAAAAAGTACACGAGACTCTCATGCTTTCAAAAGTGAAACTTCTTAAGATTTATAAATATTTTGTTTTATGCATTGCTCTCTTTACTTTTGCTATATTATCGGCTTTGAGAATAGATGTCGTTTGTAATGCATGCACTTTTACATTCCTTTTTGTTAACTTCACGCTTAGCAGAAAAGAATCAAATTAGGGCTTCAACATATAACTATACTTTAAATTACCACTATCTTAAACTCCTGGTCTGGATTATTGTTATTTTATCGTACAAGTTTGAACTTCTATTCGTTATTTTATAAAAATATAGGCCTACTGACGATTAAAGGTGTAGTGAATTTTAAAATAAACATCAATATATATCGTCCACAGATGATAGGAATATATTTGGGTTAGCTTGGATTATAGTCATTCCAAATCGCTTTGTACCAACTTCAACAGTTCCGGCTATGACAGACAAATAATTATATAATATATGATAAGAGTTACATTTTTTACCTTTTACGAAACGAAACCTTAACATGATGAAGAACCTTAGCTTTCTAAATATTACGTTTGATAAAAAAAGTGCATTATGTGTAAGTAAAACACAAATACATGGGTAAACACTTTTCCATTACAAGTTCGGCCCACTTACAATTTATTTCAATTACATTTACTTTGGTTGTGTAATCATATTCAAGTGATTTACTTACAATTTCAAATTTAGTTCTAGGAGAGGTGCTGATTTATCAGTGTAGCCAATATTCTTGGCAAATATCTTTTGAGTTTCGAATAGAGAACCACTTTACCACTTTTACCACTTTTACCACTTTTGTTAACTGTAATTTATTTTGTAAGATAAACGTGTTTACTTAAATTAAATAAGAAAAAGTACGAAAATGGCATATGAACTAATTGTTTTGCACAACAACTAACCTTACCGTTTTATTCGAAAACCCTATTATAACAAAAGATATCACATCTTAGACTTTTAATTATAACAAAGGATCAACACCTCATATACTTAATATTATAAGAATCTATCGATCTAATAAAAATAACAATTGCCGTAAAAATGTATTTATTACTAGAATATACAAGAGAAAGGAACAGCTACCAAGTACAGCATTACCGTACACTACAATGTTATTCATAAAATTTCGTTATAGTTTTTCTGTTAAATAACACAGAACTTGGTTTAAATTATTTTAACTATTTAAAATAATCGAAAGTAAGTTATTAAATAATAATTTAGTTTTTAAATGACAATTTGTTTTGTTCAAATTTAAATTTCTTTAAATTATACAAGCACTTTCACTTTTAACCAGTACTAACAAGGCATTGAGCCTACACAGCCAATCAGCAACACGACACAGTCTTTGTATTTTCTTGAGCTAAAACTAGTGAAACCATATACCCTATCTATTGTGGGTATTAAAATGGTCGTGAGAGATGAACATATTGATCATCTTGTCATGACGGCTCTATGATTGGACTGCCATTTTGCCAAGGACAAAAGGCTCAAAATATTGCTACTAATAGATTCCTTGGTGTCCTAGGGTAATCTATTAATCATATAAGGTGACATCAAAACTTTAATTCTACCATTATATATAGTAAGTGTTCAAGTAAATAGATTAAAGCTAACTAACAGGTGTCCTATATAAAACTATTCACCAATGGTACTAAAAATATTATTTGGTATCAACTGCTATCACGAGTGGGAGTGTACGTAATCCGTAAGCGTCCATACGTAAGTAACAAAATATTATAAAGGATGCACATGGTCGTGTAAAATAACTATAATTTTAAAGACACATGTCACGGTATTAAGCAACTGAAACTATGAATCCCACTTCAGTCATATAACAGCTGATTTTGATCACCATCCGTAATTACAAAACCTAGCATAGATTGTACTTTGAGGTTATCTTTACAACTTCAGTCAAAACAAACTTCTTACAATGTCTGGATGTCTATATAAAACTAAAGGCTGTAATATTTAATATGATTGGCTTTGATTTAATAAATCATTGACAATGTATGTATTTTTACAATCCTCTTGTTTGACTTATTTCTTGACAGCTAATTTTTAACTAAAATATCTCTGGTTATTATTCTGAATTATTGCTATTTTACTAAAATCATAAAAGTTTATCCTCTATTAACATACAAACAAGTCCTAAGTTGATGAAAACGTGAGTAAATTTTAAAGTAAACATTAATATAATTTTTACTAAATTACTGTATTTAAATAATTTTTGTTAAAATCGTTGATTTAAATAAACTTATGATTAAGGGGAGCCGCCAATGAATTTTGTTTATAGTTTATTTTTTATATTATTATATTTTTCCTCGTTTCTGTCTGATCATTTTAATATCAAACACTTATTGTTTATAAAATCATTTGTTAGTTTTATTAACCTATTTTTTAATTCAATAGTGTCAAGGAGTAAGCTCATTTTACGAGAGTCACATTTTGTAACTCACAGTTTTATTTATGGCGAATTGTATATAGTCATTTGAATTATTTATTTATTTTGTTCTTTCCTGTTGTTGGCAGCAGTGTCAGTTCTCATCTGTTTTCTGCTTTGATGTTTCTGCTGTTTTCTTGTTTTAGGTGAATATTTTTCTAGTTTTCAAAGTTTTGTTTTCTGAAAGTTTAGTTTTTCAAATTTCTGTACCATTTTTTCTAATTTACTAAACCAAATCAAGTTAAACTTTTACCATTTGTTCTTGTAGGTGTATTTTTCAATAATAATAATTTGTATCAATCTTCTCATACATTTATTAGCTTAATAAAAAAAAAATATAATACGTAAGCAATATCATCATTTTGTAATAAGAGACACTTTTAATGTACTTTAATAATATATTTATTTGTCTTGAATAATACAAACTCTTAAAACTCCAATTTATATACTACCTCAGAGATGGTACTGCACCTTTTCTTTTATTAAGTTTATAATAAAGCTATTCAGCATATGCCATCTCACTAATACTATAAACAATACTATCAATCACATAATTTTCATAGTCACTAATAAATACTATTTAATACTTGTGCATACTTTAGTTCACTTAAACTCTAAAGATTGTATAAGGCATTCGTTTTTTAATAAGATGAGTATGAAAGACCCAGATTATAAAATACATACTGCCAATATTGTTTTGTGCATATAAATATTAGTCAAATGGGTTTGAAAATATAATCCCAGCATAAATTCTTTTGAATATATTTCAGCAATATAATTGAATAACTAATTACTTCCTTTGTTACTTGAGGTAAATTTTGTACCATAACGTTAGCCCTATTCAATAATCTCTCAGAATATCAATAAGGTATCACGTACTTTGCTAATGAAGAGCCAATAAGTGCTGCCATGAATAGCAATGGTTATGATAATATCTTGAGTACGTTAATTGTAGTGTATTAATGATTTTTATTCAATCTAATTAACAAGGAATTGTCGTTAGTCATCATCTTGGAACGTAGGTTAATATTATATTTATTGTCGTTTCGGTTTTATATTAAGTGAAAAACAAAGCTCTGTTACAAGAAAAACACTCACTGATTGAATATATTATTATAGTGCTTTCGCAAATTTATATCGTTGATTTTTATTAAATATAATTGTCAAATTCTTAATTCTTGTTTTTACATTACTAGAAGTTTGTATCTTTTAATTTCCATATTTTTCCAATTTGAAATAAGTTGAATGTCGTGAAAAACCAATGTCATCATAATAAATAACATTTTGATATCGCAAAATTTAATTAAAAATGTATAGCCTATGTTTTATTTCCGAAGTAAAATATTTAAAATAAAAAAATATGTCATAGGTATTATATTTTAATTGTATATAAATATTTTAATTGTAATTTGTAAATTATGACTAGTACCTAATCGCTAGTGACAGACATTATTTTTAGTAAAAACTATTTTAATGTGCTTTAAACACAAACAAATATCATAAAGGAATTTCTTGTGAATATCGGTGTTACAGTTATTTATTTGTAATGACTGTTTTTCGTAATCTATGATTACATTATTGGATCTTTCTTTTGAACTATTTATACGAAGATTGGCAGTGACAATTTTAATACAACAATAACCAATACAAATAAATCTTCGAACAATTTTGAAGATGTTATGATATGTGTTTGGTAATTGCATGGTTGGATAAATACTTTGAAAATCAAAAAAATAATAATAGTAATTATCTTTGCCGTGATTTTAGATATAATATTTTATTTTATAAATATTATTTAAACTTTTGTAGAATTCTGAAAACCAACTGTTTATTAAAGGTTTATTCAAGCTTATAAATACATTTAACTCAGGAATTTCTAACTCCGATTTTCAGAAATAGTCCAATTTAACGCATTAGCAGGGGTTAAAACGTACAGCAAAACTTATTGCATGATTTTATTGTATTTTTATTAGTACAAATATTATTTGTTTCGTAGTTTAGTTTTTTTGTGATAACGTTTGCAAGTTACTATTGTTTATTTATAGCTACTAAACCTTCGTAAATTTTAGGAGTACAAAGTAGGATCAGTATATACTAATAAATATATATTTAATTTAAGTGCTTTCTACTTTCAAATAATTATATTTCTTTACTTAAAATAAAAATTATTAATTTTTGATTTGATATTATTCATATATTAAAATATTGATAGAGTAATAAACACAAAACAGTATTAGAAAAATTTAACATATTAAAAAAAAAGAAAGTGAAATTTATTATTTTTATCTTGAAAGATATTTTAGTTAAACTTGAAATGTATTAATTTACCGTTGTTTATTATAGCCAAGTAAACATTTTTTTTTTAAAGATTTTACACGGAAAAATATTAAAGGTTTTCCATCATTTTAGTTAGTCCTATTCTCAGTGAACATTTTTACAACTGTTGTTCCCGTTGTTCTGGATAACCAAAAACAATTTTTCTTCTGAAATCCGAATGCTCAATTATCCTATTTGTCTTTTGATAATCTACATAATTGAAGTCGGTTTAAAAGAAAAATGTATACAAGATGTAATATGAGGAATCCAATATGAATGGAAATTTCGAAAACGATTAAAGTATAAGATAACTTTACAGCTGTAGACATAATATTCACTTTATCAATGACACTGAATACGTGTAACGTAGTATTTTTAGTATATATATGTATGTAGAAAACTCATACGGTATAGGTAAAATAGCTTATATTCCTCTGTTACGATGTTACTTAACCTATAAACAACAAGAAACTAAGCACAAGAATACTAGAATGAAAAGTGAAAAATCTAATAAATATAAACAACTGATATTGAAAACACCAATATAAATTAAATTATAAGCATAAGTTAAGAGATAAAAGATAGTTATGTAAAAGGATTAGATCTACCTTGACAATTTAAAAAAGTTACGACAAATAAATATTTTCCTTTCCAATTTAGCGCTAGGGATTTATTTTCGCATTTTTCCTATTAAAATTATGAATACAGATTAAATATGTGTTTATGAGTTAATTTTGTCTAGTTAAATTATTTTTAAATTTGTCTAATCTTTCATGTATAGATCTGTTAAAAAGAAATATAATACGTAAATTTTCCCATACAGACTCATACAATTAAATATATATTTACACATATGGCTAAAAAGACATAAAACATAGCTTATTCTATTAGATAAAAATATAAATAAACTTCTGTAGTTAAACTATACAAATTACTTAAACTAGTTTTTTTTTTCAACATAATGTAAAAGTTATATATGAACTTGAAGAGTAGGCAAGTAAAACTAGACTCGTATGCAAAGACTTTAAGGGGTTAAGTTAGAAACCTAGAAAAGTTCAAATCATTAGGTAGTATGATTTTTGTTAAGGTCTTTCTATCTTCCTAACTGTATTTTCAAAGTTATTATTATGTAATCTGCTTATATAACTCGTTAAAAAACTCAGTGAACTTGGAATAACAATGTGTAATATTATTATTTTTTATTTTATTTATTGCAAACACAATATTATTATTAATTTCTTAAACACAACCATTTATATCCTATATCCGAAAAACTATGCTAGAAAATACTCACACCATAGATTATAGAAGTGTTACGATTAGGTTTTCTTGACAGCCAATGAATTAACTCATCAATATAAACTATGTTTTAATTTTTCCTGTTTCATTACTTTATAGAGGATTGATACATACTTTTATAATGGAATGTATTATAGTTTATATACTAAAATAGTATCAGATGTAAAACAAACAAATTTAAAAACATTTACAATCCATTATTAAAAACTAATTTTAAGAGCAGAATGTCCAATACGTGTGCTGATCATACGAGTATAAATATCTTAAAAACCACGATAATGGTATCAATGAACAGTTTTCGACCAAGAAAGGACATTGTTTAATCTTTAATATCTATGAATTCGGTGTTATATTCAGTTCAAATCATTTATTCAGTTTACTTATTTGTTAAAATTTATGTGAATATCTGTGTACTTGCCTTCATAATATGACATTGCCTTAAACATTGCTAAATTCATTATCTGCATAATTATTTTAGTAAACTATCTAATCATAATAATTAAATATTTAAAACAAAAATCTCATCACACTTCTCTTAAATTTAATTTAAGATCCCTAATAGTAGCTGGTAGGCGACAAAGACTCTCGTCGGAACGTAAAAAGGAACCTCTTTTGAAGAGGCTAACGATATGAAAAAGTACTCTTCATGGGTATGATTTTTTGTGTGAACTCATTTTAATTATGTAGACCATAATTAATAATAGTATCAATATTTTTGTATAAATAGTAACGAAATTGTGTCAATTATTGTTTATAAATTAATATATTCCTCAACTTAACAGTAGACTTAAGTTTAGCTATTATATCCTTTGAAAGTTATTTTGTGTTCAGTTCAATTAATTAACTTTAATTTCCTCAATATTTCCAATGATACGCAGTTAGTTTATTTCGTGGTTGTATTTCTGTTGCCTAATAGTTTTATAGATTCAAACTTTAAGTCTAGATCTTACGATAAATTTCGGTTACTAAATACACTTTAGATTAGTTGATGTTCCACAAAAAGTAAATACCAACATGAAAAAGTTAACATAAGATAAAAAAAAACATGACTTTATAAAATTTGTATGAGCACAACCTTTACTGTAAATATTTAGTCTCAAGTCATATACTTAGAATTTTGCGGATATTTTTGTATAAATAGAAAGATTTATTCCTATGAAATTTCGATCCACCCAACCTTGCAGTTCACATTTGTAGTTGTACGAACTGTTGAATAGTAAAAAAAATATATTTAAAACATTTTTACCTTCAAGAGATATAATAAATGTATTTATTCAATTTTTATGTAAGTAGTATTACGTTAGTAAACTATTTCATATTAAAAATTTGTATACATTGAATATTTAAATTCTCCTCAAGGGAACTACTTACAATGTCAAATTGTATTTGATCAAATACACCAATATTACGTTTATATAAGTAAAGGTAATTATTCAGTCTTATATATTATCGAATGGAATATATCTTCTAGATCGAGAACTATGCAATTATCAATTACAATTTTGAAACATCATTTATTTGACAGATTAAACATTTGTATTCCATTTATAGTATATAATATTATGTTTTATTCAGAAATAAATATATTCCATTGTTTTTATGTAAGTATAAATATTTTTCCAAAAAGATAATTGTCGTTTCTCTACTATCAACAGTATTGCTTCATCCTAGTCTAGCTCATAATAATAGATGTGTTTTACTTGTTATAGATTCATAAATTGAAATATATTTTTATAATAAACTTACGATGCACAACATCCGTCGCCACTGCGGCAACTAAAAATAATACATCAGTTGTATAAGACAGAGCTCAGATAAAACATATGACTAAGAGCCACATATCATCTCATAAGATAGAAATGTAGCTTGTTCTGCAATATGCAGTTTTTTATTCTTAATTTAATTTAATAAAGAACTTTTAAATTTGGAAAATACTCCGACATTATAACTTAATATAGCTGTAACCAAATCTATTTTGGGTGCAACATAACTTCTGAAACTCCCGAGAAAATTACAAAAACGCAAAATTACAAGACATTTAAAAATATTTCTTTAGATTTGA
>JAGFPH010002284.1:88442-112289 GCA_018207615.1 Philaenus spumarius | reverse complement strand
GAAACTTTATTTACACCCGGTATATTTGACAGTGTATTACTGTTTTTTAATGGTTAACGATAGACTGTTCATTGTTGCCTATAAATTCTGAGTAATATTGTATCCTTCTTATGTGAATCTTTTGTACGTTAAAGGAAATGATTTGCTTGGAAACATATATAACTGATTAACTATAGTGTAGTACTGCTATTGTTTTTATAATGTATAAAAAAATAATTGATTAATGAAAACTTGACATAAATTGTATCCTAAAAAAATGTTAACGCTTCACATAAGTTCAATATAAGACTACATTTTTAGGTTGCTTGAAATAATAAAAAGATGATTATTGACTAAAATAAAATAATTGCAACTCGTTATACTTTTGATTAATTTTTAATTATTTGTGGACAAATATTGCAGTCCCATCAATTAATACCGAATACATTGTCACGGAATTTTAATATTATGGTTATTTTAAATTTTACGTTTAAAATAAAATATTTACCATGTTTTTCGAAATTTAAATATTTGTTAAATTAAGTTATATAATATCGTTGTATTTTAGGTGAAAATGGCAGTCTACTTAAACATTATAAAATATGCCACCACAATGTACAATAATTTCTTTGTGATTGTAATAGTTTACACTAAATTTTGCAGTCCAAAATACCACTAGTAGAAACGTAAAATTCTCATAGTGGAGCCATTAAAGTAATGTCAACACTCTACTTATCTTTTATGGATATCAGAGCACTGGTTTGTATAGATGTAAGCGGAATCCAATACTAGTAACATTTAGTCTTGCAATTACCATGCTCTCCACAGCCTATATTTTATGTCAGACTTTATTGCTTTCAGATGTTATCTTAGTGAATTAGTACACTTGAAGGATTTCTCAGTTATTGTATATGAAACAGTAATTTAATAAAAAGAACGTGAAACATAGACGAAAAAACGTTTTGCAGTATGTTTTTGTTTTGTTCTAAGTAAAGGATATGTATTTACCCATTTTCGAATGTGCATTTTGTAAAAATATAATCTTTAATATTTTAGTTTCCAAGTACTATTTGTGCTAATATTTATTACAGTATGGTATAATTATTTTTAACAGTTTTTTTAATTGAAATTTTTAATTAAAATTGTAAAACCTTCCAAGATTATTAGTTATATGTTTAATGTAAAAAAGTTAAAGCTTACTGTTAGTTAGAAACAGTTACACAAAGTCAATAAAAATGCATTACTTTAAAATTCCCCAATTTGTGATAACAAATAATGAGGAAGTCAAAAATTAATAATGTATTTGCAAATTTGTTTAAAAAAAACTTTCAAAATTAATATAAAAGTAAAATATGTAATATTGTCGCATGGTTTGACTTGAAACATTATTGAAAAAAATAAGTATTATGATTTTCAAGCCCACTCTAGGAGATCCGCCATCAATCACATACTTTTTATTGTATTTTTAGGATATACCCTTTGAATTCATTTGTATACTGTTTAGTAGTCTACAACTAAACAGAATGATAAGGAGGGGGGGGGGCGAGAAACACTTTTCCCGCACATTTATGTATTTTTAAACTAAATATTTGGATTTTTGTATAGTTTTTGAGGTTTTTTGATTTTTAATAAAGTTTTTGCTTTTTAACCAATTATTTGAATAATGTTTTTAGTATTTTGTAGCCTATAACATAAATAAACTTTTTGGGTATAGAAAAACATCTGCTGTTTCTAACAAACAATTTATAAGGTTATATTTAAGAAATATATTTTTTAAACTTTTTTTAATATTATAAAAAATATTTATTATAGTTTTTTTACCGCTATAATTTTTTTCATACACAAGGATCTTTTAAATATATTCATGATAAAGTGGTAAAAATTTCAAAGGCCTAGATCTAATACTTTAGATTTTATTCAAACATAAGTACATCCAAACATGGAACAAGTAACTTTTCGGGAAACGGAGTTCAAAGTTTCAACTCTGTGTCATCGTGAGTTGAACAACTTTTTCTTATTTTTTTTAATATGAAGAATGATAGAAAAAGTCCTAAAGACGCGCACACACTCAGAAAGTATGTTAAAGTATACTAAAATTGTATAAACGTTTTTTTTCCACAAAATTCCAAAAATTGCAGATTTTTAGTGGCGGTAGGCCTTTATAAATATATTTAAACGTTGCTATGCCAAACATAGTAAAGGTAAAAATTATCAAATACCTGTTGCTATTTTTCTGTATTAACTAGAAAACAAGATAAAATAGATATTATGAATTTGTATGTAGCTCTTCTTCTTGTATATATATATTCCCTTCTTTTGTAAGTGGCCTAAACTTTAAATCGAAATTAGGGTAAATATTATTATCATGTACAAACGAATAAACAAAAAACAACAACAAAATAAATATGGTTGTAAAAGATTTCACTACTTATAATTTTATTGGATGTAAAAAATCCCGTCACATTTTACATCGCACCTAGAATTATCGTCGTATATAGAAGAATAAAATATAGAGACTCACTTAAATGAAAAACACTATGCCTTATATGAATGTTTCATTTAAAATTGTAATGACATATGGTTTTTCATTTTAGTAAATTTTAAAATTTTTACTAATATTAATATAATTACCACGTGAACCATTATTTTTTAATTGTATGAATATCGAGTAAACGTGTACGGTCATAAATGGATGAACATTATTGTAACCAAATGTGCTAACCATTTGTTTTGTCTTG
The DNA here is from genome assembly GCA_018207615.1 of Philaenus spumarius. Taxonomy (NCBI): domain Eukaryota; kingdom Metazoa; phylum Arthropoda; class Insecta; order Hemiptera; family Aphrophoridae; genus Philaenus; species Philaenus spumarius. The sequence goes on along the minus strand of JAGFPH010002284.1, from coordinate 109,572 downwards.
CGTTGTGATATGTTATTCGCTGTATAGGCGTAACCAGGGGGGGGGGGTTATACCCCCCCATTGTAAAAAATATTTCGTACTTTGTTTACATTAAAAAACGCTTTTAAGAGTAACTTGTTTTCAACACCTATGCAAATGTCAAGTTACAATAAATTATCAATATATTGCAGACATTATCTTTGGCCGAATTGGGCACTGGCACTTTATCATATATACAATGCAGTATAGTGTATGGCCTGGGACACACACGAAGTTTTCATCCGCCACGGTATATTTGCTGTCGCCATCATATCAACAGTGGGGCGAAGGAGAGTATTAGCATACACATTGGTCGGACAAATAAACGATCGGTTTACTTACCCCTGACGGAAGCTGTGCAGCCGCTCGCTGCCATTACACTAGACGGATTTTCCACCGTCTGCCCGAAACAGTGGCGAACGTGACCAAATGCACGCCAATTTTCCTTATTTTAGTATTTTTTTTCCGTAGAATACTATCCTTCAGCCGCGGGTTGTGTTCGTCAAATGACGAAACCGACATTCTTGTATAATTGAAAAATGCTTCTTCTATTTCCCCAAAACAGGGACACAGTGTAGAATGCTCCGAAATCTTCTTTTATTTATTAATTGTATGAATCCAACTAAGTATATATTTTTTGCTTCCTTTCCAATCGGCGACGGAATAAAAACAAAGTAAGAATTTTATTCTCTATTCATATTAATAAAACATTAAACGAAATAATACATTACATAACACACTTCGTGATTAATGAACTAGACACTTCAGTTTAAAGAATCACAACAAGGCTTTTAGACGGCGTCGGAAATTTTACTGACCAGTGTGCACACTTTAAATTTTATGAGCGGCGAGACGATAACTAATTCGCAGCTGACAAAAAAGGACTGTGAGTGTTCCAAGCCTATGGGGTTTGTCAGCGCAAGGAAAGCTTTAGGGGGGGATGAGTCATTGTAGCTATTCTAAATTAATCCTGAATCACAATTAGAATTGGAAAATTATACATACCTATATAATTTTAAAATATTTTTGGGAAGCCTAAAACGTGTTATTTTGCATCTTAATTTAAAAAAAATTTCCATACAACCCCTGTTCGTCCCCCCTTACGGTCGTCCTGATTACACCTATAGTATCAGATAGATTATTGTCTCAGCGTTATTGTCATACATTTCTGTTAAATCATGTATATTTATCTGTCAAATACTACAAAGGAAACATTTATATTTTGTGTCCAATTAAAAGCAAATTTAAACAAATAGATTAGAAGTAACAATTAGATTTCAATGTTACTTTGAAAGGTTTTTTACACTGATATATTAAACTTTTTTTTTTGGAAAGTAAATGTAATTTTATTATTATTCTAATGTATTTAAGATAGTTTCTAGATTAAGTAATAATTTTATAATTACTCATTATAGGGTATTATTGTCCTAATATTTTAGCCTGTTAGAGTACGACATCAGAAAGAAACCTAAGATAATTGCGATTATTAATATTTAAACACGTTTTTAAATACACACATTTGTGCACATTTTCTGAGGTATAGCTAAAAGTCAGCAATTTATTAAAATATGTTTTGCATTTTTTGCAATAGAATTTACATACGCCAATTTAGAACAATGTTTGTAATTACTAAACTAGAAACCAATTGTGTGCATTAAAATAATTTATCTAATTAAAGTAACCAGCTACTTTAGTCAATTTAAGGGATTGGCAAATTTTTAGGGACGAATATGAATGATTTAGATACGAATTTAACCTACAATATACGTAGTTAATGGTAATTTTCTACTAAACATTATATACATTTAAAAAAATATAAAACTCCACTAGCCTAGTAGAGAAGTGTTAAACTATTTAAAATTATGGTTTTTAATAGAAATGCCGTGGCAGTAAATTTATTACTAAATATTTTTTTACAAATCAATAAACTAAAACATGCTTTGTATTTTATTGTGTGGGTAGCAATAACACAAATCTAATAAACTGTACCCAGGAACTGGCACACACTTTCTCACAAACAAATTTACACTATTAAACAGATTCACTGTGACTTCATAATTGTAGGTGGGGTAGGAGAGGTGATTTATTAAAGTAGGAGATTAAATAATAAATAATATTATTATTATCTAGAGAGAAAACTATTCGATCGATGTCGAACAAATTTGCACAAAACACGTAAATTAAACCTGTATAAGTGCACAAAAAAAGATTTAGAAAATTTTTGAAAAAAATGGACAAAAAACCCCCAAAAATGTGTTATTATTATTATTAGCTAAACGGTAGGGTACATTAAAGGCTACAAATAAGTAAAATTTTATCAAAATCGTTAGAGCCGTTTTTTTATAAAATAATAACTGATTTTTGGGGGGTTTTTTGCCAAAAAGAGGGTTGTTTTTCAAAAATTTCAAAACCGTTTTTCGTGCATCTATACCCGGCCTACTTGACATGTCTGGTGTAAATTTGTTTGAAATCGATCAAATTGTTTTCGCTCTAGCTCCTTTATTTTGGACTCAGGGGGTCCCAAAACGGATATTTAAACAAAAATCTCAATCAACATACCTTAATTTTCAGTCAATAGTAGTACTTGTTTTTTCAATGTATGGCTACATGTTTCGCTGCCACAGGCAGCATCATCAGGCCAGCCAACAACACTAACACTAGTCCATTGTTCACATAAACATCACATACATAACAACACAATAAACATAAATAATTGTGCAGATATAGCACTTGTCAAAAATAAAAATAAAAAATAAAAATTGTTCTAGTTCACTATTCTTAGGCCACATGTTACCTCACTGAGTTGTACTGGTATGTTAATTAAGGTATGTTGATTGACTAAAGTAGTTCTAAAGCTAAACAATGAATATTAAAAATCTCAACATCAATTTCTTTTTGCGATCTCTATACTTTCTCTATACTATAGTATAGTGAGGAAGTAAAAGGTAGTCCACGCAAAATTATGTCTCTTTAAGTTGTGTTAGTGGAGTGATCATTGTGGTTTTCGTAAGAATCGCGCACGTGTTTTCTACTTACTCTATAAATATACTGTTTAGTATAAACAAACGTAGAACTTTTAAGAATTCTAATAAATTTTGTTCATGAATATTTTCATTTATAACATTTCTGCAATAATTTGGGAGTAGATAGAATTAAAAAAACAATCAAAATATTTTCGTCGAAACATATTAGTTTTTTTGTATGATAATTATTACTTTGTGATGAGTTATTATTAATGATATTTAGTTTAAAGTGTTTACCTTGTAAAAGATGGTCTAGTGAAGACGGTAGAACTGCGAATAGTGCAATTAAACCAAACGCATAGAAATAGAACTGTTTCTATACTTCTGTGTGCAAACTATACTAGTGCGTTTAACCACTGTGAAACGGTGCTCCCTAAAGTAAGTTTTGTAAAATTTAAGGTTGCAAAAGTTTGAACAATATTCTGTTCTTTTCGAGGGGGAAGCTTGTTCCTACGAAATTAGAAACTCTCAAAACATACTGCTATAATTTAATTAAAATCATTGGGTGAAGTTATTTTTTACAAATAACATATGGTTTCAATTGTAACAAACATTTTGCCTGAGTTAATTTAAAATGTCCAACCACAATTTTCACAAATTAGATTTTGTGTGTTTCATTTCTGATTAAAAAAACACGTCAATAGAGTTATGTGATTTTAAATAAAACACTGTCATAATTGAAAATTTACCGCTTCTTTATATATATATATATATTTAACAAAAGTCCATTTTAATAAAATTTCATACTTTTAACGTAATAAACAAGGAAGAAAATTTAAAACTCTTTATTATTTATAGTAGTAATACTAAATTTCTTTTCTTTTCATATTTTAATCAATGTAAACGTTCAGTGATTGTTTAAATCATTTTAGAGATTTGTTTTACTAAAATTGAATGACGTTTACTAAATATAATGAGTAAATAAAGACACAATAAAAGATAAAAATGTATTACTCAACTGGTCATCAGAAAAAATAAATTTATTTTAGAATTATTCTGTAAATATCTCATAAATATTATTTCACATACTCCTGATATAAAGTATAGTAATTATTATCTACGTAGAAAGTCATAAAACAAACTAAAAAACGAAATACTTTGAATTTGTTTTACTACATTCACGCAAGTAAACAACACTAGGCTCTGTTCCTACAAAGACCATACTTATCCGACCAGCAAAGCTTGAAGTAGAAGTGATGTTTAACTCTTATACACAAATTGTGTAAATGGTTTGTAACAGAAAGGTCCCCAATTGTATCCTTTAAAAAAGGGATGGGCCTGGCTTACATAGGCTATGCTGAGTTGTGTAACGTTAAGCTATAGTGTTGTTATATTCTGAAAATATATTGTAGGCTACCCTCTCAACCCATCACAAACAATGGCACTGATAGGGTGATTGTGTTGTTATATTATCTTCGTCTTTTTAATAGTTCTGCATTAAATCAAATTAATATATCAGAGACTATTAAGCCTAAATGGATTTTCAAAAACCATTTTACGAAACCATTTTACCACTATATTTAATAAATATATTTTTTACTCTTACAATATTACTGAGGCATGAACGGTTTACTAGGATCTTGTCTATAGAATTCTCTGTTTGGTCAATGTATATTCAATTTTAAAGTAAAACGCACAATTATTTGTTTTTGTTTTGCATTATTGTCGCCCATTATTACAACACTCCTGCGATATACATTTGTATTATGATATTATTAATATTAATTTAATATTATTAGGTAGACTTTAACTATTCTATATTTAATTATTTACATTCCACTCGCTCGTCTTATTGAATGGGACATTTTTATTACATGTGTACTGCCTATTAATATAACAGCATCTTAATTGAGTCCTTACTTAGCTATTATGAGCGTGACTTTAAATGTCTATTTTCCTTATAAACATAATAACCTCTTTAAACTCAATATGGTATAACAAATAAAAAAATAAAAATATTTTACCTGATAGAACTAACATCTCTAAATGTATATAATAATATGCAACATTGTATTAATACTAAATATACACTTTGAAACAGTTTAAAAATATGCGTAATTCCTAGTTTAAACAGTTAAATATGGTTGTTTATCTAATAAACGTATACAGTACATCATCACTGTTGTATCCCATTTAATATAAAATAATACATTTAATCTCACAACTAAGCTGTTAAATGACTTTATAAATATATGTTTATGTAAAATGTAACGAACGCAAGATATAATGTTACGAGTATTGGATTCCGCTTATATCTGCACAGTTATATAAATATCACTACGTAATGGTTCCATTACTTAAATGGCTCCTCTTGGATAATTTTATTGCTTTTCTAAGACTGATCGTTTGCATTGAATTCCATGTCTATAAATCCAACTAATGAGACACTGAGTTAATAGTTATTGCAACGTGTATTTAATTTATATAACCTATGATATTATCTTCATATTTAGTGCATTGAGGATTTAACCTAATTAAAACTGGCATGTTAAACAATTAATAACGCCTATGTGTTCAAAAAATCTATTTAAACAATAAGTGATAATTAATTAATAATAACAATTGGTTTTGTGGTTTGAGGCTAAAATCACAGTCGGTCTGTCGTCAAAGATATTTTTCCAGAAACTAAACTAAAACATCCAGAATCCTCATTCGGATTTGAACAGCTAACCGTCAGTCAGCTTTGTATTCAGGTAGGGTAATATCTGGGTTGCCAGTTACAAAATGTATATCTTTAATGTCTATGCGTGTTTTTTGTGCCTTGCCAAATGGTTTTTCCTGTATACAAAAAAGTAATAATACTTCGTAGATATGTATTTTATTTCAGTGTATAACATTAGCTATATGTGAAAGCATACACATATTTTTTGCGAATATGTAAAGTTAATACAACTTATACCAACATTTCCATCCCAAAGTAAAATCTAATTTATCTTGACTAAACCATTGGTGAACAAATAATGATTTATTCAAATATATTTTACTCCATAATTTACTTTCCTTAAAAGTCATCCAACGCTAGAAATTGATCACAGCGATGTTTAAAACATGATTTATTGTCGTTTTTTTTCCAATTCAACGTGTCTAACTTTTAACTGTATAGTCAATGTATATAATGTGTGTTTGTGTAAGTGTTTGTAATGTTCGTGAAATGTAATAACAGTGCTTTTTAAACCATAACGAAATCCTAATGGAACGAATACAACCTTAATAATCTGATGATGGGCTCACGCAGCCTGAAACCTAGGTAATCATTTTACCAACAATGGATTAGTGGCGTACCAAATAAAAGGTAACAATTAATTTATTATGATTTCTTGATCGAAGATATTTCCATCAAACGAAACCCTTGAATGCAAATCAGATTATTAAACCTCCGAATCTTTAGCAAATATTTCAAAAAGTGGTCTCAGGTCATTAGTAGATTTGTTTCACAAAAATATCTATAAATCCATGTTAATTTCTAGAAATTAGAGGTGAAACATTCAGCAACAAACATTTATGGAATCGTTTATTATTGTGTAGAACGTATTATGTTGTGTATAATTTCAAATTATCTTACGGAAATATAATAAGATATAAAGAACTTCAATAAATTATTTGAAATCAAATAAAAAAACTGATAAAATCCGATAAACTGATAAACAGATTTTGAAAAAATCGGAAATGGAGACTATCCTATAACAATATTACACAAAAGAGAAGGGTTAGGTTATAATTGGGTTGGGAATAAAAAAAAGCAAATGCCTTACAGCCTAATATCAGCTTTTACTTTCTGTTCATACTCAACATTATTTACTACATTTTACTACTTTTAAATTTCATGAAATAAACAAGTTGTAAACAAACGAGCAGTAGGCATACTGAATATAAACTAATATTGTTTTTTAAAGTCAACGTTTAGGTTGTAATTTTCATGAAAGCAGACTATCTATATTGATAAATAACCAAGACAAGTGTTTTTTTCTTGTTGTGGAGTTGCAGTTTGAAATAAAACCGTAATATTTATTATGAAACTTACAAATCCCCGGGAATCTTCCCAATTTCAGTTCGGGCTGACAATTTTATTCTAAATTATTTTAAAACTATATTATAATGTTACTGTCAGTTCTTTTACTACTTGTTTGCAATATTCACAGCTAATAACATATTTTCTGTTGTTTTTCTCTTTATAAAGTCGTTCAAATAAGTAAACTTGTAAATCCATCTTGTAAATATATGCAATATTTAAAATTGGTATACCGTTGTAATAATAAATAATCGATTTTTAAAGAAAATGGGTTAAAGGAGCTACTTTAAAAAATTTGAAACACTTATTTTATATCATTGTAATATTAAACCTAAATACTCCAACAAACTATTAAAGACAATCTTAACAAACATCCGTCCAATCCGAGGGATTATTTTCTGTGCATTTATATTACATGGAAATGAAAAACAAAAGTTAAAATCATTTTCACAGTTGCGAAATTAAATATAATAACTTACTTTAAATATACTTAAATAAATTCCTTTAAAATTATTAGCCACACATTAAAAAACAAATCTTAAAAACATCCTAAAAATAATAATAACAAAATGATGATTTAGACTCTAAAACTGTAAATGTTTTAGGGTTAACATACTTTATAATTGATTGAATAAAGTTCTTTGCCACATTTTATCGTCTTATTTTTCGCTGCATTCGAGAATAATTATAACAAATAATAGTAACAACCAATGAGACAAAAGAGTTTTTCTCTTTCGTTTTAAGGTACATAACTATAATAACATTATTATTGAAACTGAAATATTTATAAAACATTTTTGTTTAATACAATGTTAAATACACCCTAGAATGAGAAATCCCTTAGACATCAGAAAATATGCATTAAAAAGAAAAATACTATTTTACATAACCATCTTATATTTATACAAATTTTAAAATAGCAAACAAAATTTCAAAAAATTGTATTTTAACATGTAATAAAAACAGTTGTTTCATACTTTTGATTATTATATTGCAGCTACACACACATTGTGGTTAATAATGCTTGCATACCTACTTTAAGTAATTTAAATGCTTTAAATGCTTGAATAAATTAATAATATGAACATTAAAATATTTTACAACTGAATACTAGAAGTTAATAATTGTTTTGATTTAACGAACAATACAAGTTAAGATTGTATAAATCCCAAATAAACTTTGGATTATAAATGGATTATAAATGTATAAATCGAATGCTTTATGTCTACATTTAAAAAAAAAATAACAAAAATAAAAAAAAAGTTAAATGGTTAGCCTATAGTTTGTGCTAAAACTAAGCCCATGAGTATTGAAATTATAACTTCAATTAGATAAACATACATTTTACATGATGAAAACACTCAAAATACAATTGGGAAAATAGACAGATCGTCGAAAATATTAAGGTCAGATCATTAATAGTTTGCAAGCGATATCTTTACTTGTCTATGTTTGAAATTAAACTTATAATTTTTACATGCCTAATTCTATGTTGTAATTAAAATTAACAAGTGATCCAGATCTACAAACTGATGAGACAAATAACTGCTAAAAAACTTTAAGTTTTTCTCCAACAATCTATTGGAAATTGTATAAATTGAAGGTAATACAGGTATTAATATTACTTAATTTAAAAACGTAGTTATTGTTTTAATTTTTGTAGTTTAACTACATAAGTTAAATATTATTTTTATATTTACGATTAAAAATGTTTTCAATTGAATAAATATGCTATGTATAAAAAACAAAATGTATTGGCATTGTAAAAATGAGTTACAACATATATCAGATTACAAGGATACAGATATACCTATTTCGGACAGTGCCAATATAAACATACATGTATTTGTCCAAAAATTATAATATTGAAAAACTACAATCACCATAAAAGCTCAAGCTCAGTCTTATCAGACAAGCTAGTGTAAAAATAAGGTCATATTGTAACTTACCTAAACCGTTAACGAAAATAGAAATTCCTTGCCTTTAAAAAAAGCAAATTTGTTCGGGTCCGCACCTTATAACAAAGCAACCTAAAAAAAGTAAAAAAACAAAAAAAACTGCTTAATTATTTATGAAAATAAATTAGAAAAATGTATAGACCCTAATTTTGGTGTTCATCTCGTTAAACATTCTAAACTCAATCACTAAATTGATCACCTTCTTCCAATCATAAATCTACTCTACAGAAGTATTGAACCAACAAAAGATACAAGTTGTATAGAAGAAATCAGGTTGAGCCATGGGAATAAAAGCACAAAGCTGAAAATTTCCCTTGATAGATTGAAAAGCATTTTCATGTTATTGTAATTTTAAATTAGTAAAAGTGTTTTCAATTGAATAAATATGCTATGTGTAGAAAAATAAAGACACTTATTAGCATTGTAAAAATTACTTACAACATTAATATCAGATTACAAGGATACAGATATATTTCCAAGATATTACAATATACTTTATCTTCATGCTAATGTATACTATTTTATTAGGTATTTTTACTTTATGCAAATTCATGCATATGGTAAACTATGTAAGTCCATTTATAAAATGGTTCTTTAATTTACTCCTAAAATTGACTATACTCAGTAAAACATATAAATATGTTACATTAACTTGCAAATTATTGCAAAGGAAAACTAAACCATTTACAACATATATACTTTCGTCGTATATTTAAGTAAAACCTTCCAAAACTTATTGCTAGACCATCGTTACCTCATGCTAGTATGTTTTACTTATATATAATGTATGTATAGCTTCCATGGTTTTATATTATGAATAATATTTAGTAGGTTAATTACCTTGTATATATTCCGTCAATCAATCAAAATTGTTTTCCAAAATTGTATGCTTTACAATGAATAAATTTATATTTTGTAATTGGTCTTTCCTTTGATTCTATTTACAGCAAAAAGATGTTTCTCTCTTTTCTACTGCAAGATATCAAGAAAAATGTATTACAGTAAAAATAGATGATGCAAGTTCAGTTATTGTATAGTTTGTTTTCTCAGTTTACCATAGGCCAAATTACAATATATATGAGTATTATGATAAATAAGTAATAGGTATTATTATATAAAAATACTAACAAACATAAAATTAAACTCTCATTAATAAATTTATTTAGAAATTAATCTCATATTTATTCTCGTATTAAACTTTTGAAAGTAAATGATGTTTAACTTTATAATTTATTAAAATGTTTTTACCAGAGTTTTTATAAAGAATCAGTAATGTACTTTCAGCTACAGCATTTAAAAACAAACTGTTTTTGTAAATAGTCTTTCCCAATTTACTGACAAGCTCTTTTAGTAAACATTTATAAATTTCTGAATCATTTATACTGTTTGTAATCTCATGTCACTCCAAAAAAATATATACAAAAGTAACTTAGTTTTTAGATAATTAGTTTTGTTATTAGATATTGTTGTCTACATACATTAACTCCAAATTAAAATCATCTGTTTCTTGTTTACCGTTTGGTTTTTAATAATGAATATCTTGGCAACTCAGTTTTATAAAACAAGAGACATCCCAACATTACCTTTATTTAAATGACTCCTGATTTGTGAATATTAAAATGTATATAGTTTATTTTAACTTTACGTAAGACGTTAATTCTTTTATTCTATTTGTATAACACTGTTATAAAATCTAATAGCGTCGGTTCATTGATACTTTTGAGAAATAGAGGTTTATTCTACTTCAAAGTTAGTATAATTTCGTGATTTGTTATATAGAGAAATGTTTTGCATTTACTCCAACAGTAGCAACACAATTATAAGAATATTGTATGTTGACAAGAGAAGGGAAACCCTATTTTGTAAACTACGAAAATTCATTAACACATGTTACGGAGTTCTTGTAATATCATTTATCTTTCTGTATGTCTGTCTTCTACAGTTGTTTATATCAGGATTGTTAAGTTTTTTTTTTTTTAAGATACCATACAATAATATTTTAAGAGATTCTTTTAATTATTTCTTACAACTTAAAACACCATTCTCAAAGAACTTCAAATAAGAGGTAATGGTTTTTACAAATACTATAAATAATCAAACATTTGTGAAAATATAATGTACACTGTACGGTAGTACTGGGTTTTGGAACAGACCCTGTTGGACATATCAAAATGCATAGTAAATTTAATCCTCGGTAATATGATTTTCTAGATTTTTAGTTTGGTATATGTCAGTAATGAAGGGTTTTAATAATCAGTTTTTGTTAATGTGTTAAATTCTATCAATGTAAAAAAAAAAATAATACAATTACAAATATTTACTATAGTAATACTTGTTTAACAGCAGGTTGTGATGGCTTGATAATTAAATTAAGTCTTTGCTTGACTTTATTTTGTATCTTATTCAGTTAAGTTTGTTACGCCTGAGGGATAAAACGTAAAAACGGAAGCGGAACTTCGCCCTGGCAACGACGTGACAGTGATTTACTATACTACATCTGAACAGATCCTTTAAGCAAAATGTAAAAGCAGAAGTTCTTTAAAGTGTAGAGAATTGAATATTTAAAATAAAAAATAATTTAAGATAGCTTCAAGTATGTTTTAGCTTAAAAATATTATTCACGTTAAACGTTATTCACATTTCGTTAGTTTTAATCACAATTTATGAACATTTAAAAAAAATTTGTTTACAAAGAGTTACACAAATTGAAAAGATTACGTATTGGGTATCATCTTCCTAAATTTATTATCCTTAAACTTTGGCTTTTCATATGCTACTTATTATGACATTACATAGAATATTTTATGGGTATTTTTAAATAAAGTGGTAAAATTTAACAACTTTTTTTAAATTTGAGTAGAAAAAATTAAGTTGAAGTATATTTTTTTTCTTCATAAATAAGTGCCTATGCCAATGAATGCTGCGTTAGTATAACTTGCTATTAATGTTATTGACTTTTTTAATGTTATAGTATAGCCCAGTCATGGGCAAAGTACGGCCCCCGGGCCAAGTGCGGCCCTCGGGCTAGTCTGATCCGGCCCGCGACACGATTTTGATTAACCCCTAAAATTAATTGCACATAGGAAGTGATAATTTTTTTTGTGCAGCTACAATAGTTAACGGGAGCCTTAGGTATGGTAACATCTAACACTAACTGAGTTTGCATCGCGTGTTTTCTTTTCGTAGAAAATGTATGTATATCGGTAGTATGGCGATTTAGTGCGATGCGTGTGGCCTGTCCTGTAGATCGTTCGGTGTTGCTCGGTCAAGTTCGGGATGAATCGGCGCTAGCAATATTGTTTTGTCCGTCGGCTGTTCTCAAGGTCAGTGTTCCCAACTTAGGGGTTTTCCCCCCAAATTTAGGGGGTAAATAAGTGGAATGGGATTTTTTTAGGGGCTTTATATTTTTAGGGGGATTTTTAGGGATTTTTAAATTTAACTTTTTTTATTACATTTTTTATTGAGAAAAATATAGGCCCTGTGATAACTCAATTTAGTCAATTTTGTCAATTCCTAGCGACTTAGCGACATCTAGTACAGTTCCTCGTTACTAAGATTGCGGAGTTATATGAAAAACGTATACGTTGATTGTTGCTTACTAATTTACATGATTAATTTAATTTAAATTTGGACTAGCATTTGAGACAGTTCCAATTTCAAACGCAAGTGTCGAACGCGCATTCTCAATCTATAATATTGTCAAAAATAAGTTGCGGAATAGACTATCTATTGAAATGCTACATAGTATGATGATGGTCCGATTCACGTTGGATCGAAATAGTGGGTCTTACACAACATTTAATCGATCCACTAAAGTTTAAGTGTATTTAATGTAACCATGTATGATTTCAAAACGTTAGAACCAGAAGAAAACGAAATTATATTTGAAGTATTAAATAATTTAAAAATAAAGAATATTACAAAATATTACAGAATATTATTTATTGTATTATTAATTATTTATTTACTATTGTTAATTTATTATTTTTTACAGAATATAATTTTTTAGGGGGTTTTCCAAGTAATTTTAGCGATTTTAGGGGTTTTTTACTTTAGTTTTAGGGATAAATATTTTTGGGAGTTGGTAACACTGCTCAAGGTCAGTGTAGTTCAGACAGTCACGTAAGCCACGTCACCTCTGCAACTCTTAGTCTGACTTGTACTTATATAGTTGAGTTTGTCGGTAGTGTGCTTTTTGACCGGTACAATGGCAACTAAAAAACGTAAAGTTGATTCAGAATGTCGTGTTTTTAAAGATGAGTGGACTTGGAAATACTTTTTTACACCTATTAAGGATAAACCTGTGTGCCTAATTTGCAATGAAGCTGTAGCCGTATTCAAGGAATTTAACCTCTCTCGACATTTCATGACAAAACATAACAACGCCACTTATGAAAAGATGACTGAAGAAGAACGGAAGCAAAAATCAGGAGCTCTACGTAAGCAAATATCAGGTCAGCAAAATATTTTTAAAAAGCAGAACAGCTCTCAAAAGCTTGCTACACGTGCCAGCTATGTTGTAGCATACAATATTGCTAAAAGTAACAAAACATTTTCTGATGGCGAATTTGTAAAAACTTGTTTACTTCAAGTAAGTGATATTTTGTGTCCTGAAAAAACAAGGGATTTTGAAGCAGTAAGTTTGTCCCGAAAAACAATTACGTCTAGAATTGAAGCTATTAACAAGCAGTTTGTAACACAACTAGAATCAACGATAAGCACGTTTAAATTCTGTTCTTTTGCGTTGGATGAATGCACCGACATAACTGAAACAGCTCAGTTACTGATATTTATAAGAGGTATAGATGACAACTTTGGTGTTACTGAAGTATTAGCCTCCATGCGTTCATTAAAGGGAACGACAAAAGGATCAGACCTTTTTTAAGAATTTCAAGAAACTATCACATCTTTGAAAGTACCTCTGACCACTATTTGTAACATTACTACTGATGGAGCACCAAATATGACAGGGGCAAAATCTGGTTTTGTAGGCAAATTTAATGAATCATTTCCTGGGAACGAAGTGGTGTTTCTTCATTGTATCATCCATCAAGAAACTCTGTGTAAATCTGCTCTAGAAATGAAACATGTGCTTGATGTTGTTATTAAAATTGTTAATAGCATTCGTTCGCGAGCACTCAACCATAGGCAGTTTCAAGAGTTTCTTTACTCATTGCAGTCAGAATATTCTGACGTACTTTACTACACCAAAGTAAGGTGGCTCAGTGCAGGGCGGGTTTTTGAACGAGTTTGGGATCTAAAAGACGAAATTATCTCTTTTATGGAAGAAAAAGGAATGGACGAGTGTGATCATTTGAAAGATATGTTATGGCTTTTAGACTTTGCATTTTTTACAGATATTTTTAGCCACATCAATAAATTGAACCTTAAACTCCAGGGAAGAAATCAATTGATTCATGATACTTGGGGTCATATCAGGGGTTTCAAACTGCAGTTAAATCTATTTTCCAAACAACTACTCAAGAAAGACTTCACTCATTTTCCAAGGTTAAAATCCATTGCAGTTACAGAAGACAAAGTTAAGAGCTATGAGAAAAACGTAAAATGCCTTCATGAAGAATATGAACGAAGATTCCAAGACTTCAAAGTTATCGAACAGGACCTGGAGATTTTTAGCATGCCATTTAATTTGGATTGTGAATCAGTTAAACCAGAACTGCAGCTCGAACTAATTGAGTTGCAATGTAACACTGAATTGAAACAACTATTTCTCAATGTTTCGAAGATTGAGTTCTACAAGGCCCTGTCAAAAACAACTTTTCCAAACCTGAAATCTCACGCTCAGAAGATAATTTCGATGTATTCCTCTTCTTACATCTGTGAACAGATGTTTTCTACTATGAAGCTTCGCAAAAACAGTGTTAGAAACCGATTGACTGACCATAATTTAGCTTCACTACTGCGAATCAGCTCATCTCAGTTTCTACCAGATTATGATCAACTTTTAGAATCTCAGTCACAGTTTCATCTGTCTCATACGCCTTCATGCTCTTCTAAAGATTAATAATTTTTTGTGACTTGTTTGGAAGTTTTTACCATTTTAGTATATAAGTTGTGTATGATGTAAAATTAAACAATAAAAATGTTTAGGCCTGTAACTTGTATTTTTTTTTTACCCGCCTTTAAATTTTTAAATTTCATCTGGCCCTCCTTTTAAAAAGTTTGCCCATCACTGGTATAGCCAATAATTTTCATAATTTTTTAAGAAACATTTTCTTAAACGATTTAAAGATATATGTTAACGATTTAAGTCACACAGATATATTTTACTTGATTAGTAATTAAAGTAATGTAAGTAACATAAAGTTAGCTATTCCATTAAATATTTTTCGTAAACAAGTTTTGAGGAGCTAATGAATTTATACTTAACTCCCTAAATCTATGACAATGTAACTTAAAAATGGTTAGCAAATTCCATGCAATACTATGAAATAGCAGTATGTTGGGAAGAGCCATTTTCAGACACTATTGTAAACTATCAATATGTTTGGAATGTAATCGATTTAAATAGTTGATAATTAGTTTAAATCTTTCCTTTACACTCGATGCTGCCTTAAAGCAGGCACAATCTCATAAATAGAAAAAAAAACAGATGAATATGTGATCTGTGAATGGAATTATGACTAACTAAAAACTAGAAGTGTATCTTTTATTTAAGCGTTTGGTTGTAATGGTGGATTTAAAGTTTGGTAAGTAACTGTGCCATGCAGGAAGAGAACGTAACACTTATTATATCATGCAAATTCAATTTAACACATTTTTCCTTACATTTAAAGGAAGAGGTTGTGACCTTACCTTTTCATTAAGTGCTATGATTATAAATTATAAAATACCTTAATGCCGCTTAGAAATATCCTCAAATATTTTAAAATGCATGATTAATTATTGTTACCATGACCTTAAATAAAAAAAATAAATAAAACAAATTGAATAATTCCATGACGACAAGTAAAAATTTTCAATATAGCTGTTTTCGGGTTCAACTCATAAAATGTTAGATTTAAAATGTCTGTTAAATTTACTAAATGTATTAGCAGCTGGTACAGTAACTATTATAGGCCGCTTTCACACGAAGCCACTTAGCAGCGCTTCTCGGTGGTTGGCTGTCCCTTCACACGTAGCCACTTAGTAGCGCTTCTCAGTAGCCGGCGTTGTGGCGCTGCTACGACCGTAGTAGCGCTTCCACGCCCGTTGTGTCGCTTCTCGTTGCTATGCTAAATTTCAATGTGTGCATTACTAGAAAATAGGTAACTATCGCATTCCCGACTATCAGTTGTTAGAAAAAAATAAATTCGCCAAATTTAGTCATTTTTTAGCTTTTTTACAGAAAAAAGGCCTAAGAATTCATAATATATGCAACTAAAAAAATTATTGATGTAAAATTTAAAAAGTTATTAGGTCAGGAAGCAAAATAATGTTCAGTAACGGACAACATTTAAAACTTTAGGCCTACATAAAAGTTAGTCAAATATTTTGTATTATTTTCAAAATAGCCCACATACAAATTTTGTAATTTAGTTCTAAATAAAGGTGTATAAAAATATATGTCAATTTCAAAACTGTTGTTTAGTAAGCACCAGCTTTTATATTCCTACTACAAAACCGCTAACAAAAATACAGACCTCTTTTGAAACAATAATTAGGAATAATTTTATATGCTTTACCCAAAAATAAAATTTTATAATACAAAATTGTAAAGACTAAATTATAAAATTAATTGAACTGTATATTTGAAAATTTAAAAATTACCTTATTTTATAAATATATTTCACTTTGTTTCACTAAATTAATACAAATTACGCTAAAGTCTCTCCTATGTGTACTATACATTCCGTTTAGCAATATTATTGCTGTATTATAAATGTTTGAGGTCCCACATAGCAGGCCAATTCTCCACTTCATTTATAAAATCTTCAATGTTAATTTTTTCCGTTATATCACTCTCAGACGCCATTTCTTCAATAAATAAAACTTTCGCAAGTCTACAAGTTTCAACTGTTCAATCAAGACTGATTGATATTGTGTTAACGCCGGCCAGCAGCGCTTCGACGAGCTACCGGTGGCGCGTAGCAGCGCTGCTACGCGCCACGCATCGCTTCTCTTCCGAGCGACTAAAAAAGTGGTGACGTGTGAAATCTACCATTTAAAACTATGTTTCGACATCAGCAGCGCTACTTTTAATCGCCGAGATCTGTGGCGAAGGCAAATTCCGTAACAGGCAGTCGCGCTTCTAATTTAGTGGCTGTGGCGGTGTGTGAAACCTTCCATTTATTTCTAGCTTTAGTCGACGGAAGCGCTTCTTAGTGGCGCTGCTAAGTGGCTTCGTGTGAAGGAGCCCATAGTGTTACAAAAATTAAATTTGTTAATACATGGTTATAAAAACCTTGTACGTGTTAACAATCCTTGTTTTTTATGTGCAACACGTTTCGACTTTTCACTGATCTTTAGGCGTATTTAAAACACAAAACACCATACACTAACAACACATAGTTGACATATTATTAAAACGTTATTATTATTATTATTGTAAATTTTTACAGTTCTTATATTATAATCACAATAATTGTCTTGAAGTAACCACATGTTGCGTCAGCTGGTTCAAATAGACCTACTTGATTGTATTTCAATCTAGTGTCTTATCTGTTTATGTACTAATGTCTGCATGTTGCTAGAGCTTGTGATAAATGATTTTATGTCTCGTGTTCGGCAAATGTAGATCTGATTGTTTTTAGGTTCCTTTTCAGTAGGTGTTCTTTAAATCTTGTTTTAAATTTTATTCTAGTTTCTCAAATGTAATATTGTGAGCTTTCATTAAAATTTAATTTATATAACCCTCTATTATTTTATTTATCCTGATTCGGTTCCTTCTGATTTAATAACTGACCTAGACGTTGTCTATCCTATAAGGTATGTTATCCTTGTTTCTTAAAGGTATTGCGGGTTTGTTTATCAAACAATGAAGAGAACCAAATTGTGATATATTGATTTTTATTTTATAAATCAGGTTTTAGTAGCGTATTATTAGTTTTCTTTGTCTATGAATGCATTTGTCAATACTGGACGTATTATAACCACTTTATTAGGCAATGCATTTAATTAAATTGATTTTCTTTATTAAATCAGATGGTGGTTCCATACGAGTATGCAATGCAATGCTTTATTTATAAAACTGTTATATCTTATGTGATTGTGGATGGTTAGAATTAGCATGCATAGTTTGATTTCTTTGTGTGTGTATATTTTGAAGTGATGTTTATTATAAATTTTAGTAATTGTAATTTCCAAGTAATAAATAAGGTAATTTGTTATAAATATATTTGTTAATAAATTTTTTATTACAAATATTATTAATTCCAATTATTTTGTGGTAAAATGTATGTGAATGCATGAAGATAGTTATTTTCAAATATATTGTGAACAAGCAAATAAAAAACCGCTATAAAAATAGTTTAACATTTTTTAGAAGAGTTTTTTCAAATGTTATATATGGCATTGAGATATCATTATTTATAACTAAACAAATGTATTTAAGACCTATTATTTCTTTCTATCTCTCGGCTTTTGATGGTTTGGAATATATATATGGGTTATCAAGATTTACAACTTTGGCGTATTGCTTTGTGATTCCTTTAACTGTTTTGACAGTGACTGACCAACAAACGTGTAATCTGATTAAAATTACTTTTTAAAATTTTCAAATATAACCTACAACTTGTAAGTAAGTAGCTACTAAAAACTATTGATATATGAGTTAATTTAGTTTACGTCTAGGACTAATATCCTTTTATATTATAATTCTATGTGTAACGATATTTTAATTACATAGACGATATATTAATTACAATATCAATGCAGTGTAATCGCTAATCAATGTTATTAAGCACTCCTGCTTTAGGAGTGCTTCCGATTCTCCCTTCTAGTAAAACAAATTTCAAATATAATCTTCTTGAGTTTCAAATCCCCATACATTACTTGTATTTACACAACTTTATTTTTTGGAATAGTAATCTACAAAGATAAATTTTGTCTTTTATTTGAAGTTTTATTTTTCCATTCTGTATAAATATTTCACAATCGAGTTATTACACATAGTGTGTTACATTTGTTTTTAGTTTCCCTAAGTTCGTTATTATAAATCTTAGACAGTTACGTACGAGGTGTGTTAAAACTACAAGATTTCTTTGATGGATTTACCACAGTGTAGAAATATTAATTGCAATTGAAATAAGTTTTGTAAACTAGGATGGTTAGTTGGAAAAACAGTAAAATTCCATTTTAATCTACAACAATAACTCATGTTGTTCAACTTAACTAATGGCTTTTACAATATACAAGCACTCTCAGTCCTAACTAACAGAAACCAAGCGCTAGGTCTACACAATCAATCAGTAACATGACATAATCAGAGGAAGAGGGGTAATAAGATGGTTAAACTATTAAAACCATATCTTCTATCTCGTAAGTACTAAATAGTCGTGAGAGATGAACATCTTGTGCTGACTGCTTGACTGCCGCTATCAAGTAGCCTATACAAGGATCAAAATATATTTGTTTCATATTCCATCATGCCCGAGTGTGATATATTATAAGTGTAAGCTGTCAATATGACTCTAACTCTAGCTATTTATAATGTATAGTATGAGTTAAATAATTAAAAGTTTAAACTAACCAATATAATATCCTAAATAATTTTAGGCTATTAAGTTTAGGCTATCCTAAATAATTTAAGTAGTATTTAAGGGTGGAACTAAATTGTTTTCATCAATTCAAAACATTTTTATTAATTGTGGGAAATGATGCACTTCTAGATGCACTTTATGCATGCCCAAAATGCACTTTTTGTCTGCCGTCAAGGTATTATATGTAGAATTTTTTCCTGTGACTTCTCCGAATACAATTCAAAAATCCGCATCTCGATCGGTGTTGCAGAAACATATTTAAATATTCTGGATGATTTTGGTCTAATTTCCCTGGTCTGTTAGTAAAACTAACATATCGTAAGGTTATGGTTTAGTTTACATTTCCATTATAAAAAGTAACATTTATTTATGATTTAGCTTTTCATTATAAAAACCTCATTTACAACAATAATAAAACAAGTTGTCACTCTGTTGGTTTTACAAATCTGGTGTGAACAATACACTTTACCTCAAAGTCCTGAATTGTTGTAAGCCATGCATGGGCACTCTGCTAATGAAATACTATTTCGCTGCAATTCTCGTGAAAGCTGACTTTTATTTTATAAAATAAAAATTTGTTTGTTTGTTCATTCAAACGTGAATGCTGCTGTTATATTAACTTTTTGAGTTTTAGTTATTTCAAAGTTTGTTTATAATATAGGAAAATATTAATTTTAAATTGTTGATAATTTTACCTTTTTAAAGAATATAACTTTTTAATTTTTGTAACAATTGTTCACAGGTCTTCTGAGAAACTTAAAGTCTATTTGAAAAACGTATATGCCAAAAATTTCGTTTTGTAAGATAAATGCCATTCAAATACAATTTATGTTATTAAATTTTGATAATTACCTTAAATGTTTAAGTAAAACTGCCAAAACCCTGAATTTGATAGGCATATTTCCTTTTAATACAAGGGATGGGCTAAAAAAGAAATATGTCATTATAAAACCACTGCTAGAAGTAATGAAACTAAAAATTGTGGTTGTAATATTCTGAATGAGTTCTCAAAATCGTGTTTAGAGTGACACTAGTCTAAGCTTGATTTACTCCACACTGTAGTAGTTGAGGTGCCGACAACACCATTTCATGACAGTGATTCAATGACTAAATATACACTGATTAGTGATTCACATATATTATTTCTCAAGGCCATTTTTTGTCGGTATGCCATAACTTCCTTAATACATCATCAAATTACACGAATGAGGCACCATTTTAAAGCGTTCTTTAACCGCCACACCGGAAAAATATACAAAATACTATTAAAACTATACGAAAAAAAAATAAACAAAGAATCCGATAGTAACAGTGATGTAAAATCAAGTAAGTTGTAGGGATATTTTCCTGGCGTTGGCAGCACTGATGATAACAGTACCCAGCTGGAGAGCTGCCGTTACGCCACTACATTGCTATTTTTAA
>JAGFPH010002284.1:76662-88432 GCA_018207615.1 Philaenus spumarius | reverse complement strand
CTACATTGCTATTTTTAATTAATTGTAAGCGTGGTTATAAACAGCATTGTGGATACACCTATTTGTTGTTGTTTACATTCTGCAAGTTGGTAAGTTGTATAAAAATATATAATAACAATAACACAATTATTTCTTTTTAACATGTATTTAAATTAATAAAACACTCTTACTAAGTTAGACCGCGAATGCTTCGCACGGGTCAGCTAGTATACACTGACTAGTGATGACTGATAAATTTATTAACAGACTTTAAGCAATTATGTTAACAATCTATGTAATATTTTAATATCATAGTAATATGTAAACAGGGTGATTACAAGTTGTATATAATTATATATATCACTATAACTATTTTATAATTATAATTAGTTATAAACAATTAAGTTGAAGCTCTAATGTCCCTAAAGATTAAAACTTTGTCGTTGAAACGTATTTTTTGGGATAATTGTTTTCTGTGTGTTTTTTTTTTTTTTTTTAGAAATACGATAACTAAGTTGAATGCAATCTACTTTAAGTTTAATTCATCTGAGTAAACCTGTTTTAAAGGTAACACTTATGTTTATGTTAGAGGATAAATTTTGTAAAATAAATAATTATCCCCGTAAAAATTATAAAACAGTCTATATCCAGAGTATAAAATTTAGAATTTGTTTTGTTTAATCCAAGTTAATTCAATGTATTATACAAATATATAATACTATATACATATATTTATTGAAAGTACTTTTTAAGAAATATCCACTGTCATAATATAATTGAAAGTTTAGCAGTAATTCAATTATTATTATTTGACGAATACAAACTTTAGACGACATTATGCTTTCGTAGGTTAGAAAAATGAAAATAAAACCATTTATTCCTATTAGAAGTTACAGATTAAATACTTATTGCTAAAGTAATATTAAATTTTGTTTACATAAGTCTTCATGTTTAGAATTAAAGACACGTACTTCTTACAGATTTATTAAAATTGAGAGTTATATTGAAAACAAGTATCTATATAGTTATTTAAAAATATAGTTGTTTACTTCTCATCTTAAAATATTTACAATAAAATGTTAACAATAATTAATTTAATAATAATTGAATACTTAAAGTATAATAAGGAAAGTGATTAGACAAAGTGTGTAGTTGGAAACTCACAACCTGTTTCCATGTTCAATAGTTGTAATACAACTTGTAAATACTACCACGCATTGTGTTCAAAATACAACTTTAGGAACGTTGGTTCTAAAACTATTAGTAAACAAATATATTATTTTGCCTTTATTAACTCTTTTGTAACTAACCTATTCTACTAATTAAACTAGTTGAATTTAAATTCCATGTTACGGTATCCAAGTCACTTTACTAATAACAACTGCAAATTATAGTTACCTATAAAATGATGAAATCGAATTACTTGTATGACACGGCCATTGAGTTCCAACATAGTCCGGAGACAGATAGGACTTCTGATATCCCCACCTCTTAGCTTCCAGTATACCCCTAGTGCTCCATTGTGTACATCAGTGTCTTGCGCGGTAGATAACGTAGCGCTACTAAAGTTAACCTCGCAAATGAGGACCATATGTGTCGTTCTTATACGTGTGCGTGTGTAGTGTCTTTTTATGTGTTTGTGTTTTTTGTAACATTTAACGACCTCCAATGGAGCGATTTTTCATTCTGATGATGGGACCATGGCCCCGAAACGCGTAAATTAAGAGTATAAAAGAAGTCACAAGACGGACAGATTCATCATTTTATAGGTAACTATAATTTGCAGTTGTTATTAGTTGAATTTGTATAGGTGTTATATTTCAATTTCTAAAAGAATAGATTTCTCGAAAGTTTAGTATTCCTCGTTTAACGTGAACATATAGATTGTAAAATTACATTCACAAACATGTAGGATTAAATTTGAAACCTGTTCATGTAATTTAATAATTTTATATAAATCCTCAATATTCATTTAAATATGTATAATTTAAAATTTGTAAAATATAAAATTTCAGTAAGCATTGTTAATTTAATAACAAACTATTACACCAATATAAAAGGTGGTGTTACTACATTTTTTCTAAATGTGTATTTACATAAAAACATATCAAATTGTATTAACATTGAGCTAACCCGGCTAATCACACAGTATGAATTCACAACGTTGCATCATAAATTATACAGGTGACTAAGATGCACCCTGTAAAACTATGTGGAAGAAACTTTTAAATATTATTGATGGAAATATATATTTTTGTAGTAATTAATTATTTTGTATTTGTTATATTGACATAGGTAATATTTAAGAAGATCTATTTAGTTTTTTTTCTGTTTTGAATATTTAAAAACCATTATGCTCTTATTGTTTACAGTAACTCAAAGTAATTATATACGAAATAACATGTTTTTTCATAATACTAATTTCTTGGATTCATACTGTCTGAATAAAATATATTGTTTAAGATTAAAGTTACTACAGAATATATAATTATCTTTAAAATATGTATGTATCACGAGATTTGTTGTTAGTAGGGTACCCGTACGCTAAGACATCAACTAGATACCCTTATCAGTTAGTCAGTTTATTAGTTGCAAACATTTACTATGAAGTTATTGGGGTGAAATTTGTAGTAACACAGAATATAAAAGTGATTGTATGGCTTGTGAAATGGCTAAACGTATGGACAGTAATTAATAGCTTGAAGAAACATTTTGTAGCTTAGGACAAAGAAGTACATTTTATATGCGGACCTAGAAATTATTTAAAATAATCCTTTTTTTGTATCACAATGGCAAAAACTAATTACAGTTAGTTGTAAATAAAAATTAGTAAGTATACGGAATGTTATGTGCCGTGTAATTATTATTTTGTAATACATTTCCTAACTAATATCGTACTACCACATAATAAAGGTAATACAACTAAAACGTACTGAAGTATGGTTCCGTATTCCACTATGATATTATGTATTAGTTATGTTATAGAAAAGTCTGGGATAGTTCTCTGCGGCGAGTATGGTATGTCAGGGAAGTAATAGTAAATTAATTTGGTATAATTAATAAATAGATTTTCACACATCATAACGTGTAACTAATAACACTCAAATTGAAAACCTATAATGTAACAAGTTTTTCCTCTTTTCAAATCTTTAGAAGTGGATTAAATATGTCTTGGAGTATTTTGTGGATTGCTTACATAAAACAGTTAACATACTCTCACCAGTCTACACTATTACAGTTAAAGAACAAAACAATGTAGAAAGTATAAAACCCGTAATTCGTAACAACATCTTACAATGTTTTTTACAAATACAATGTTCATCCAACCAGCAAAACTAAAAGTAGAAGTGATGTTTTCCTCTTTATTTTATTTATATAAAAGGCCGATAGATGCTCAAGGGTGCTCATTTATTTATTTTCCGTAAACAAGGAATGTTACTGACTAATAGCCTAGGTTGAGTAGAGTTAAATGATAATGTTGTTTTTTGAAATACTGTAAGCTACTCTTCACACGCAATACTCCTGTGCAATGTGATACATGTACTGATACAACGCTAGTGATTGTAATATTATATTATGTTCGTTTCTGTAATAGAATATCGTTAAGCTTCAATTTATTTAACAGGGTCTCTACTAAGTCTGTACCGTTTTTTCAATAAATTTCTTACAAAGCTAACTTTGCATAACCAATTACTTATTTCTCTTCTTCATAAAGAAATTTTCTTTTAACATTTATTATCCCCAATTGTTAATTAAACAATCTTTCGGAATATGCATTGTGCATTTTTTATAAATCTTTTTTTCTGAATAAACTTTAAATTTCAATAAGAATACACAACTAAATAAAATAATTATAAAACTCTGGAATAATAAAATTCTTTCTTTTATACGAAAAATATCTTTTACGTCTAAATATTACCGAATAAATGCTTTATTTGCTAAGAAAAACCTTTAGGAATTCGTTGTTTTTTTATTTTTAAATTGATTTTCTAAACTGTCATGGAAAAAACTCAATTTATTTTGTATGTTATATTTTCATTATGGGAATCATTAGCTTGAATTAGGTACATTATTTAAAATTTTGGGGGCTATAGAAAAAAGTTATGTAAGTACAAGCAAATTAGTGTGTATGCGTTATTCTCATTTCATATTTGATCTCACGTTTTAGCTTATTATAAAAAAAAAAAATAAAAGGAAAAGTTCATTGAAGAAGCAGCACAAACTATCAATGAGGAATCATTATAAGAAATGCAGTGTCATCATTTTACAACCGACTAGCACACTGTTAAACGACCAGAGGAGGACATTTTGAGCATCTTTTAAATTGAAATCTAAGTATTAATAAACAAATTATTTTCAATGTTGTCTTTGTAATGAACTTTTCTTTTTTTTTTGTTATCAAAATAATTTTATTATTTATTTTATTTCAATAATTGTAACTATTAATTTTATTATTAATACGTCACTTTAATAGTATTTTCTAAATTTCATGAATTGGTACGTGGCAGTTCCTTTGCATTTCAAATCAAAAATGCTGTAAGAACAATTTATTCTCTTAAATTTGCAATTAATTAATATCTAATAAACACATTACTAAATAAATAACAAAGTTTTTTCAAAGTATTTTGGTATTTGTTCAATAAAATTTTGATCAAACATGAATACCGATTATTTCTTTGAAAACCAAAATTTCAATCAGCCTCCATTTTAGATACAAGTATCGTAGAAAATTTGTATTTATGCCGTTTTTCTCGTTTCAAAGAGACCTTTAAGATGATGTATCACACAATGGGTGTTCCCATTTAAACTATTTGAGTTACAACCCCTTGGCCACCCCCTGAGAAGGGGTTGAAATTCATTTGTCTGTCAAAAGGTAGAGTATTTGACCAATAACTTATCCTGAAAGTTACAGTATTACATCTATAACAGTTTCCAATTTATCGAGGTGTTCCCATACATATGGACCACCTGTATAAAAATGCACAATAAAAATACATTTATTTGTTTATAACCTTATACATTATTTTATAAGAATAAAATTGTGTATTCCGAATTAGATAGTGTTGGCATATGTAAAATCTGTTTGTGTAATAATACATTTACCTTAACCTACATAAATAAACACTTTTGAAAGTTTGTGGAGGTGAGCTTTAATATAGCATTAAAAAATCACTATTTTTAAACCAAAAATAGGTGTTAGGCACTTATATTTTGGCTTCTTTTCGAGTCATTTTAGATATCATTATGTATTTTACATACTTTATACTTTTGTATTTTCGTTTATTAAAGGATTAGTTAAGTTAGTTGGTCCAAGCAACTTTATTAAAATTTTCTGAAATAGTACAATTATTTTACATACCGTCAAATAGGCAGAACATAGTTCGATAACGTAATACATATAGTTACAGTTCCAATTGCCTTTTATCTATTTGTTCTTATTCTAATAAAAAAAACTTACTGCGTTTTAACAACATTGTTTCAAGAACATTGTAAAAGTTACAGAATATTTTATTCGAGTTTTTCATTTAACGTTTTCGCCATAATATCCATTATTACTTTCGGTGCTTTAAAGGATTATCCTTGTTTGTGGATAACACCCACTTACTTGACAGATGTTTCGTAGTTGAGTCATGAATACAAACATTTTAAAACGACTAAAGTGGGTTTTGTTCATCAAATGAATAGCAAGTTTAACATTTTGCGGCATAGCAAGTGAGGTGTTACTGTTTTAAAGTTGGCGAATACAATGTATGTGTCAGACATGAGGTATTTGTAGACAGTAGCAATCGACAGTAAATACAAATTTATTCTAAATAGTTACCATTAACACAACACCTCCATTTGTAAAGAAATATCTCTTTAAAACCAAATAATAAAAATATTTTATTTAAGTTATCATTAAGTAAACCGAACTGGTGTAAATAGACACGAATCAACACACATCTGTTGGATTGTACAACTGTATCAATCAGGACGAGAGACTGAAAACTTTCAGACATCCTGCTCTATTAAAACTAACTTACTCTAAACTGCGTTAAAACCCGTAACCCCATACTGTGTGCAATTATGCTCTCCTTTAATACGCTTATTTAGTGTAACAATTTAAATATTTCACTAAATAAAAACAGTATTGACTCGTCGCCCAATTAAAAAAAAATAATGTTGTAATTTTAAACATTTTGTATGTCTCCTTTTTTAATAAATGTTTGAAATCGACAAAAGCCAAAAAGCACATTTTCAAAAATAAAATCTATTTTTAAAAACAAAATCATGTAGTTTGTTGGACACTGTTCCTATCCATCAATTTAGACCTAAACATTTTTGACAACTGCTATGAACATTTATTATTATTAACAAAAACGTATTTTCCAACTAAATGGGTGGTTTAGGGGATGAATCGTGATAAGTTCAAAATTGAATTATTTACAGTTAATGGTGTTGTATAATTTTACTAATACCAGTCTTATAGGTGTGTGAATAAAAATAAGTTAAGGACTGCATATTAGGTTTTTTTTATAAAGTACAATTCTTGCTCAGTGTTTTACTATAATACTAATGGTTATATGGTGTAAAGTTGTTATATCCCTATCTTAATCATTGTTACTTGTTTCTTTAATTTAGATGAAATAAGATATGCAGCCAGTTTACTGGTCAGCTAATATATTTTTAACGATGCAACTCCTAAAAATAGGTTATTTATAGTTGCTTCGTTAAAATTGAATAAAGTTTACATAATACGTTGTGTAATTACTTGTAAAGTGACACAATATGTAAAGTATAATATATGTAGAAATATTTTGTGACTATGTCAAAAATATAAAACCAGTATAGAATAACAATAGGCCTATCTTATGAAACTAAGTAGAAAGTTATAAAAGAAACTAAAAAAAAATAAACATCTTGAATTTCTTTTACTGCATTCGCCCTTGCGCACTTAAACAACACTATACACTTACAAAGAAAATTTGATGAAACCATCATAGTTGTTCATTTCTAACTCAAAAATTCTCATTTGTATCATTAAATAAGTGATACTGCTGGCTTATATCCTAGACTGACGTGTGTAACTTTAAACTATAATGTGTTTTTGTTTTGACATATTGTTTGCCAACAGAACAACACTTAAGCTTAACAACAATATACTATGGTATTGTGATACAATCACTGATATTGTTTTGAGTTTAATGGTCTCGTGCAACATCAAATATTGATTACAAGTTTACTTCCTATTTATATAATATACTTTTAGTTAAGTCCTTGCATAGCTATAAGCATGGCATTAAATATTTATCGGTCTAAATAATGTTGTAATATATTTGTCCATCATTCTTATATTCCAAAATTTGTTTTATGAATGCTTCTGCCAGAAATAATTAACATTTCCAAATGTTTAGATGCAACGTGATAATTTCACATACATTTTTAATCAGCTTAAGCGTATGACCAATACATGGTTTGAATCTATAAGTATTATTTATGTATTTAGTAAGAGTAGATATTAGTGAGTTGTTCACTATTGTATCTCATTCTCTATAAAATAAGTACCATTACTTCAACCGCGGTTTTTATAAGACGATTGTATAGTAGTTGTACTAGTTAATTAGCAAGACCTTAGTTGTTTTAATGATTGACAGCATCTGTTGAAAACAATGGCTGCTTCTCTGAAACTAAGCATAAGCATGACTTAATTATAAAAAATATGTCTCTAAAGTGATTAAAATTTTGAATGGCAAAGAGATAGTGAATCCATGTTATACATTGAATATATTTAATGAAAATTTTAACTTGCAAGAAATTAGTGGTGTTATTGATTTACAGTTTCTTTCAAAAACAATGGCTTTAATTGGATAACCGGTAGTGGTGTCTTAAGTGTAAAATATTATGATATGAATTATGTACATCAAATAAAGAGCAATAAAGTTAAAGATTTTTATGAGAAGGGAGGAAGATTGTTCGACCTTCTGTATTCTAAATGTAAACCTTATGTAGCTATTGATATAATCATTACTTTGATAAAACAATAAAGCCTTAAAGCCTTTTATTCCTATGTTAAAAAAACATCATAAACTTATTGTTTAAAATCGTTTTAAGTACAGTGCAGAACTCTAATATCTACTTATTTCGTATTTTATTTAGCATTTACTTGGACTGTCTAATAGAAATAAACCATGATGTACAACTTTAATTCATGTGACATTTTGCTGTAAGTTTAAATAATAAAATATTTTTTTCACAGATTATTAATAAATGTTTCTACATTTTGAATATGTAGTAAAATTTTGGGTTGAACTGTTAGTTTGTGACTTATATGAAATAAACCCAAATCAGTACAACAGATTTTAACATTAATTGAGATGGTTGGGCTCAAAATTTGTTTCGAACTCTTACCGATAACAGCAACCAACTTAAGAGATTTCAACATTTTCCAGCTTTCAACCAATTTATGGAAAGCTAAACTTATATTTAATTTTATCATTAACTGTTTTGTAAAATTTAACACACATAGTTTATTTTTTTTTAAATAGGGTTAAATGAATTACGTTGTAAAATATTAGTAATATTTGTATCTATAAATTACCTTTATGTGTAATTTATTACTTACAGTGTGCATAAACTACGTCAATATAACACTATTTCAATATATATGAATATAAGTAACTAATACATTATCTAGATGTTTAGGTGTTGAAAAAAAAATGATTGATTAAAATAAAATTTAAAATCCAAAACTTATTTTCTGTAAAAGTCATCCTGCGCAGAAATTCATGACAGCGACGTTTAAAACATTATTCCTCGATCGAAAAAATTTCTATCAAAAGCAACCTTTGAATACAGATTAGATCGTTCTACCCCTGAAGTAGGGGTAGGTTAACGATGGGTGTTCCGGAAACAAATTGTTTATATGAGGCTCGGGGCTTATTTACGCACTTCCTGAACCAAACAAAGCTTCCGGGAGGTTTGGGTTTATTTAGAAAACCCAACAGTTTACTTCAGTATTAAATTTAAATCAATTTATGTTTCTAATCTAGAATGATTAAAACAAGTACGTTTAGGTCGATAGAAGACACATGGATGTAAGGCGAAATTTTTGTAGAATCGTTTTACAAAAAGATAGTTTTAATATTTCATAAAAAATATATTGTGATGTATAATTTGGCTTATAACACATGTTCGCATACATAACATAGTGGCAAACTTTAAAAACAACAATAATAATAATACAATCTAAAATAATATAATTAATGTTAAAGCCTAAATAAAATCGATAAACGTGTATATCTGAAAATTTAAACTATATATCAGACATATTTTACAAAAACAGCTCATTGATAATTTGATCATAACTTTCAAAAAAAGATTAAAGCGATTAAAGTTAAAGATTATTAAAAAAAAATGAAAATAAAAAATGCTTCATTCTCCCACCTTTTACTTGTTCACACGCATAAGCGATTACTATGTATTACGTCTGTGTAGCATCTCACGCAAAAAAACACTTATGTACAGCACTGAATATAAATTATTACTGTTTGTTATATATATATAAGTATCCTTCTAGAGTTATTATTAACCAACTTTCAATAGTTAATTTTAATTAAATAATACTACTTAAAAACCAGGAAAGTGTTGATGTTTTGTTGTATAGTTGTAGTTTAAACGTCAGACATACCTTTATTAAGTTCATATTTAAAAATATGTCTAATACACACTTTATACTTTTATAAAGTCTTAAATTACCAAAATTATGGGTTTAATTTTTTCTGTTCTGTTTCCTACTCTTAATTATAATGTTCCTGCTAATCTGTCTTTACCCTTTATTACGCTGTTCTCAGTATTCTTAAGTTGTTATATATATATTTTTTTTTATATATTTGTTCATACAAAGTTGTAAATCCAGATGAGTCGTGTGCAGAACGATATAAATGATTTTAAAGTTGTGTATACTGCCGTTTATACCTTTTAGTATAGCCACATGCAATACATTGCAATTATACACTCTTTTAAAATGTGTGTAACTATTACTTCTGTCATTAAGAATTGAAGAATCAGTGTGGGCTCATGCATGAAAAACTAATAACATTTGTAAAACAAAATAATATTTACTTTAAAACATTATCTTTGGCCTGGCTGACTAGAGGCAATGTTTTAAACAAAAATAGATTTCTTTAAAAAAATATTTTCAAAAATGTAAGTGAAAATGGTATTTTGGTAATTGGCAACTTCTAGATTGTGACATTGAAAGAAAATGTATATTTTAAACTAAAATAATGGCTTGTAGAAAAAGTTTGCAAGACAACAGTAACCAAAGTGCCACCCTCCAAAGTTTGTTCTGTAGAATATACGTAAATTTTATACCACTGTTTAAAAATGTTTAATTATCGGTTTGGCTTTTACAAATTAGAAGTTATTGGGATTTTCAAATGTTTTTTTGGAAAATGATAAACAATTACTTATCACAAGATATTAGTTTGTTATCCTTAAGTAATGTACATTAACAATATGCCGCACTTCATAAAACATTTTCTTACTAAACAATGCGCCCAAGTATTCGTAGTAAAATATGTTTCCAGTTCTGCAACTGGAAATATCTGATTGGCTGCTTTATGTTAAGTGGTATGTCAAATTGTATTCTGCTATCTTTATCCGTCTCGAAAAGCTACTGGAACTAATCAGAGAGTTATTCCTTTTAGAAACATATATAACTAATAATACTATTTAAAACAAAAATCTTAATAACACAATTTATTTAATACAATATTAAATGCAGCCAAGAACTTTAAAACATAATTATGATAGTCAGCAGAAAAATAGTGGACAATTAATTTTGTGATATTTTTAATTATAAATGTAAAAACAGAGAAAGCATTGTTAATTTTCTTTCTCCTAAGGTATTTTGACATTCTTAGTTTAGAGTCGAGCGTTTTTTAAACTATCTAAATTATAATTTTCCTATCAATACACAAGTAAAACTGTGTTCACACTTTGTACATTTAAAAAAAAGATACTTTACAAAACTATTATATTCTTTCAGTGCAAAATGTAATAATTTTTTAAATGGTATTGTATTTAATTATCATTATTAATAAAATTTACAAGTACTCAAGTTCTATCTAAAACATCTTATTTTTATGATAATTATATTTGAAATAAATCAATTATTGCTCTTAGGACATCTAGTAGGCCTACATGCTGTAATTAACAACTTTTAGAAAAATAATTTTATTATATTTAATGTGAACACAGTCGGTACTTGGTGAAATTCCATAATTAAGGTAAAAAATTAACACAAAATATAAATTTCACAAAACACAAATATATTTGTAACAGCTGTTTCGCAGTTAAGCATCTTCAGACAACTAAACTAAAAATTACAATATAACTTAAAACAACATCTAGGCTAAGGGAGTGGGTAAGAGGAGACAAGGAAAGGGAAGTTACCCGACCTTGGAGTACCTAGGGGAGGGAAAACAAAGGTTTTAACAAAGGAGATGGGTTATTCACCTGTTCGTTCAGATTAGAAGCCTGGTCATGGTAAACAGATCTGTTAATTTTTAAATTTCTAAACTATTTAGTTTTTACTTTTCTGTTCAATATGTTAAACTTTTACATTATCTTTATGATCAAAAGAATGTCCTGATGCAATTAGGTAATTTGCAAAATTTGACTCTGTTTTATCATGTTTTTAGCAATAAATATGTAAAAATTATTATATTTACCTTTGTATTTCCGTCGTGTGACTTCCTTTTATATTATTGCAACGCGTTTCGGAATCTATGTTCCATCGTCTGGCTTC
>JAGFPH010002284.1:46838-64815 GCA_018207615.1 Philaenus spumarius | reverse complement strand
GCAGAAGCAGCAAGTCGGTCGGCGAATATCACCAACTCCGGTACAGTTGAGCGGGCCGTAATAAATCGCGATAATTTAAAGAAGAAGGATCCTAAGGGATTGAAGAAAGAAAGCATTCTACATCAAAGAAGAGGAGAGATCCTGAGAGGAAGGAAGGAGAAGATCAAGGACTTCATTCCAAGGCCTAAACCACCGAGGAGGAAAGCTGCGATAAATCATCATTATTTGTGAGTAACAAATAACCAAGCTATATAAATTTTAAATAATATAAAAGTAATCCAATAATAAAATTTAAAAATAAAGAATATTAACATTAACAGTAAATTCAGGGGAAAGTGTAAAAGTAAAATCATTCAGGAATATTCCCTATTCTCACAATGGTATAAAAGCGTTTCAATATAAGTGTAAAAAATATCATATGTGTAAATATCTATCCTATACTTGTTTGAAATTTTAATGACTTGAGAAAGATAATTAATTTGTTTTTGTTTTTGAAATTAAAAAAGGTTTAGTTTTCAAGTTTTCATTTCTTTTTATTTATAAATTAAATACCCTATACCATAAGTTAATCAGTGCTCTAAAATAAGATAGTGAATAAGGTTTATTATTTCTTGTGTGTGACCAAATAACTTCAAACGACACGACCCAGAGAGGGAGTCTGACTAGAGCTAGTATTTTTTATCTAAAGTGTATTTATTACAAACCAATCTTTTAAGATTTAGGAAAGTTAGCGTATTTCCTATTTCTTGTCCACGTATACGCGCAAAGTTATTAAGGGCAAACTCAAATTAAAAATTTAATAAACGATTGCGCGTGTGCGGCGTGGCAAGTGCGCGCCCAACGCGGGGCGAAAAACCTTACGACCCAGAGATTTAAAAATTTTAACGATTTGCGCGTGTGCGGCGTGGCAATATGTATATACTATATATATTTAGAGTAATATAGACTAATAATATGTATATTTTCTTTATTTCATGTATATTAAAAACACATTCAATTAGATGTTAATCACTCCAACTTTACTCGTTTGAAGATATGAATTAGCATAAAAATTATGTTCAGCTTTAAAGATTTTAAAGTAGAAATACCAGTCGTGACCTAGGACAATTAAATTCTATAATGTTTACCTATTGCATTTCTTTGAAATTATAAATTTTGTTGGTTATTTTTGTTTGAATGTATTTACTTCTAAATATATGATGAGCTTAAAATGTGTTTGGACATCTATATGATCCACGCTGTACATATTGTAGGTAGGCCTAATTCTATGTATTGAACGTACTAAATAGTCGTGAGAGTAACACATCTTGTGCTGAAGGCTCTATTATCGGGCTGCCATTTATCAAGTATACAAGGATCAAAATATTGCTCCTAATAGATTCCTGGATGTCCGAGTGTGATCTATTATGCATCTAAGCTGTCAACACCACTCTTGCTCCAAATATAGTACGCCTATGTATTTACTAAAAGAAATAAATTATTTTTATTATAGTTTTATTAAAATAAATTAGTAAAAATTAATAAATATTTAAAAAAAGTTATTGACACTGAAAAACTATTAATTACTGTAGTGTAGTAGTTAAATTTTTAGTAAATAGAATGTGTTGAAGTTAGGCTATAATATAAATATTTCCATTCTTCAGTGCTTATGTCGTTGGTTCGTAAGAAGCAAATGAAAATAGTTCTATCGATAAATGTGTGTCCATACAACAGTAGATATAATATTTAAAATAATTATATATTTTGATATTTTAGATCAAATAAAACCTGAACACAAAATCTCACAATAAATACGTTTGTGAGGATGGCGACATTGTCGTTGAAATGCGTTTGAGGTTAGTAAACGTATTTATTGTGAGATTTTGTGTTCAGGTTTTATTTTATCTAAGTTACTTTCTCACAAGTCAAGGTCATTAGTTATTTATTTTGATATTTTGTTTATTTATTGTTTTATTAATAATGGTATTTAAAATGCCATAATATAAATTGTTTTATTTTGTTTATTTATTGTTTTATTAATAATAGTATTTAAAATATATTCCATAATATAAACTTGTCTTCAAGTAAAAGTTCTAAGCGAAAAAATGATAGCGGTATCCTCAACCAAAGAACCAATTGTAATGACGTTTCGTTTGGAGGTTCGTTATTACCATAGGTTCTGTACAACCCTTATTGAATCCATGGCTTTTCTTTGGAAAGTATAATTGTTTAGAATGAAATGTGAAAAAGTTATAAATCGTTGAAACCAATATGTATTTTAGCAAAAAGAACTGTAACATTATCAAAACGTTTGGGTAAATATTATTTCTTAAATTTAGAAAAATATGAAACTAGTAAAAGAAAGAAACTAGTAAATTGGATCAAGGATATACAGAAGATAAAGAAATATAATGCAATACATCGCTTTAATTAAATATTAAACATATAAGAAGCAAAGTTTAACATGTGACTTTAATAAAATATTAAAAGTGTAAGCGGCAGATTTAATTAAATGACAAAAATGAAATCTATAGTATTTAAAAGGTATTAAATATAATAAATTACTTGGATAGTGAATAAAAATTAGTTCAGCCGTTTATGAGTTCCTTGACGTACACACGTACAGAGAATCATATATCTATATATATAAAAGCCAAAAACCACTGACTCACTGACTCACTCATCACGATTTCACAAAAACTACAGAACGGATTGGAATGAAATTTGGTATGTAGCTTCCTCTAGGGCCATAGACGTTCGCTAAGAAAGGGTTTGAAAAAATTCGAAATTTTAGGGGGGGTTTGGGGATCAAAGTTGTTAAAAAACGATTTCTTCAAAACTACCGAATGGATTGGAATGAAATTTGGTATGTAGCTTCCTCTAGAGCCATAGGTGCTCATTAAGAAAGGGTGTGAAAAATTTCGAAATTTTAGGAGGGGTTTGGGGGGATCAAAGTTACTAAAATCATAATTTCAGATCTTTTATTATTATGACAATAGTGCTTTTATTATTTAAGATCTATATATATAAAAGCCAAATACCACTCACTGATTGAACACTTAAAAAGAATACAATTACGTTAAGAAGACTGAAAATACCAACCACCACGGACAACGCCGTACGGGTCAGCTAGTATATATATAATGATAACAGTTGACATTTACGGATTATAATATACGACTTCGAATATAAAGGCAACTTTTAAGGAGAAGAACATTATATGAAATTATAAAAAAAAAAATAGGTTAGGTACGTAATAATATACATGACGTTCATAAAGTAAGTGTTGTAAGGGACAGATTATATTAAATAATTTTACTAAATTATAAAAAATGGAAGGTGGAGTATAGTAACTAACTTTATTAAAATATATAACATAAAGAGTCCTTAGGGTTATACACTATATCGTAAAAAAAGTCGTATAAGGAGCAGAGTTTGACTATAATAAAATGCATAACAGTCAAATAGGCGGAATATAATGTATGACTGAATTCAACAATTATTAAACCTGTATAGGGTAGAATGTAATATATTTATGAATAAAATATAAAACCCGTAGTTACGTAGTTTTATGCATGATTTTCATAAAATAAAAATCCTGTAAAGGACAGAGTATAATAAATAATTTTATTCAGTTAAAAAACGTGTAAGAGGTGGAGTATTTTACCGAAATATTATGACATGCAGAACGTAGTATTATACACGAATTTCCTGAAATTAAAGTAATATATAGGAGATAAAGGTTTATACCTAAGGTTTATAACCTTAGGTTTCACCTAAGGTTTATAAAAATATTAAAATATATGACTTCAATAAATTATAAAATGTGTATCTGATTGATCATAATGTATTAATTCAATAAAATATAAAACGGTCATGAGATAGAATATATGTAATATAAGAGTATTAAATAACACAAGAGATACTAAATATTTTACTTGACTGTA
The DNA here is from genome assembly GCA_018207615.1 of Philaenus spumarius. Classification (NCBI taxonomy): domain Eukaryota; kingdom Metazoa; phylum Arthropoda; class Insecta; order Hemiptera; family Aphrophoridae; genus Philaenus; species Philaenus spumarius. The sequence continues at coordinate 60,889 of JAGFPH010002284.1, read as the reverse complement.
AAAATAAAATAAAAGTGAGATACAATAAAATAACATAATTAAGAACACAAAGTACCACAACTATAAATCATTTCGTTATTTAACATAGGCTAGTATAGATAATATTCATATAAAGTCAACAGTGTCATAAAGGCTTAGGAGAAAACTTGAATTATTCCACAAGGATATACGTAATGCCCAGCAAAATTAACTGACAAACCCTATACTGTACACCTCATGCGTTAACAATTTATTTGTTCATGTCACGCAATGGGACTTATAATGCTCTTTAGTAGATATTTGTCTATGAGCACTGTTTAAATATTATTTATTCTGTGTTTTATTCAATGTTAAATAGAAGATATCTAAAGATGTACATGTACAAAGTTTTTTATTCGTAAATATAACTTTAATTATCTTTAAATAAATGTATTTGAAATTAGTAATGTTGTTGTTGTTTAAATCTACATGTGTAAATGTATTTTTTTTTAAATCTCCTTTATAAGCTATTAATTATTAATACATCGTCCCAAACATTTAACTTTCAAATCACTTTGTTAGTTTTCTTTCACGCAAATAGAATATTTCAATTTAAATCATAGTTCCGCATATTCTCTAAATTTACATGGAAACATCGTTTCACAAAATAAAACATTCCATTTCTAGGATTGTTGTTTACTCAACCCTCTCACATAATTTAGTTGTAACTTTATTTTAAATCTTGACGTAAATATGTATTAACATTTTATCATGCTTATTACTTTATAAACAATGTTCAGTTCACGACTCAAATAATGGAACTTAAACGCTTGAAGAGTTTTTGTTAAAAGGTTTCATAAGATTATTTAAAACTCACATTAAAGATACATAGCTGTTTTCTTTTTTGTTATTGCTTATGCACTGGGTATATATCATATAATTATATAAATACCTTTGTTATACTGCTCGCAGTCCAATATCTATGTAATCGGTGACGACCGTTTCTCCTATTTTATTCAGGCATCGTCAAACCGAATTTTTGTTCTTTTTCATTCAATTTAAATGCGCGTCAACTTTAAAAAACACATAATACACAACACATAAACATACATCACAACACCTTGAATAAGAAACAATTAAAAAACATTTAAAAACATGTCACAGTGATACTCCTTCGTATACGCACGTGTTTACTCATTCATTGTTCGGTTAATACTCGCCTCAATAACATACACAGTGAACACGAAACCAGCAGAGTAATCTGTAGTTTTTCCAACATCGAAAATATAAATTGTGCTTCTTTAGAAACTTGTATGTGCCTCCATATGGAATACGACAAGCTAAATGTTTAATGTGCCACAAGGTGGATTTAATATCTTAAGTCTTATCAGTTGTGTGTTCACTGATGGTCCTACCTTTATGAGTAGGGTTCATTTAATTATCTACTAAAACACAGATAAACAGGCAGAAATGAGTCATTTAACTGTGCAAAAACCAATATCAACGACCATATGATTCATATTTAGATCATGTTCTTATCTGGATTGATGTTCACTTGTCTTGATAAGATGATGCAGTTTTATTGTAAATTTGTTGTTTTTATTAACCAATAATTTTCAGAATCAAAATGAAAGAGCAAAGACTGGTATCTAAAATTAAAATATTTTAAGATTCTGTCGTTTAATTTATTTTTATTGATAGGAAACTAAATGTTTCCAAAAGTTATGCTACACACATTTATTTTCGGAAAACACTGCGGTTAAAATTCAAAAACATGATGACACGTTTTCTTTTATTATATATAGCTGTAAAATATTTATATTTAAGAATCGTCAGATTATGTTTTACAAACAGATGTTAATCTGTTAATTTTAGCTCCATAATTGTATTTACCATGTAACAAACATAAATCATTAACAATGAATCAGGTGGTATAATTTTCAACTTATTTCTTTATTCAAACTACAAACGTAACTAAAACATTATTTTTGAGCTGTTATTAACCGTTGTGAAAACCTTTTCACCAGTTCCTGCATTCCTTGCATTTCTATAAAGGTAATATAAATTATATAATAATCATAATTATTATTTTTTATTTTTAAAATACGTAAACAATATCAAATATGGCCTATTCGTTGGATAGGTTACATAACCAACATGGACCTTTAGAGGTTTTTGGACGTCAAGATTCGAATGCGCTAGGTTTTATATCTGCAAAAAATTTAATATAATGTTAGAAAAAATTACACCCCTCGTTTTTTTTTTTTTTTTTTTTTTAATAAACAGTTCATACGTACGTAAGATCGAAAACTATTCATATTTATTCAGTATGCGGTTGGTATTTACATACACTTTCTAAAAAAAAAAAAATAAAAATACTGAGCGATGCTTGGTCGCCCAGGTCAAATTTATATATTTGTTTAAATAATTAAGGCCAGCAAGTAAATATCAGAACGGATTAGTGTCGCACGTAAACTATTTAGGAAGAATTAACCCACTTTGCAAAGAGCTGTAATCTGTGACAGATTACCAAAACTTAACAGCAAACTAAATTAATTAGCAATACCCTAAACTTGACAGTTAACAACTTTGCTTCTGTTAGCATCATGGTTTTGTAATTAGAGTTTACAGTAGAGCTTTACGTTTGCACACAGTTTGGCATTATATCTTAACAAACATGCATATAAATATAAATTGTTTTGACATTAGACTTTTTCGTATATGTTATTTTGTTTACTGTTTTTATGACTTAAAATATCATAATATATAAAATAAATGTATATACAACAAAATGAGCTAGGTACTTTTTGATATTATATTGTTTAAAGGTTAGTTTTACTAAATAAATAAACCAGATAGTAGAACACAACGGATGCTCTATTAATAATCTAAATAGGCTACTATAAAACAACTTAAATATGCCATATAATTATAATAATTAATAATTTTTAAAATTGAAATACAAAAATTGTTTAGAAAATTTTAAATAAAAGCATGAACTTACTGTATTTCAAAAAGTCAATTTCCAAAGTAAGAAATACAATTTACGTTAATTGAAACAAAAATTAACAGACCTCAATCACCTTGGCTAATCTACATGGTTAACAAGTAGATCTTTCTAAAATGAATTATGGCACTTATTTTGAGTTTATTAATAATATTTTAATCAAAAGTTATGGTATGAAAATTTATAACAGTTTATTGAGCAGGAATTTTCTTGTAATTAATTTTTGTATTATACTGTAAACCTAACTTGTATTTTTATATTGTTTTCTTTCAAATCTGTTAAATTAGAAAACACTTTCCAGATCTGCATTGTTTTCACTGAAGTAGAGGCACTCAGCTGATGAAATACTAGCAACAGCAACTTTCCTTTCTCAGTACGAAACAATTTATATTTAAATTACAACTTTTCTGTTTTGGTTTAAAATTTATTCGACTTCTTTTATAACTTATTTTGTTTTATTTGTAAATATGTGTTGGGCTGTAACATTAAGTGTATTCATAGGGTAATGTCAGGGTTTAAAATTAAAAAAAACTCTTTAAAGATAGTTTTATGTACATGTTTTATTTTACCTATTATTGCAATTTTTATCAAATTTGGCCTATATAAACTAAAATATGAACCTGAGAAATACACAGAGAAAAATTTAGTGTTTATGGTTTGAGGAATTTCTGGAAGTAATTAATTATTGTCATGTCATCCACAAAAACATTTCTAAAAAAATCTATTCGATAATTGTAGAGTAATTTTAGAAAAAAACTGGCATTTTGTTGTATAATAATTTGAACAATTATTTTACTTTTTATTCGTATTTTATATAAAACACCTGCCCAAATATGTAGCATGTTTTTTCTATGATAGCCTTTTAAATTTAGTTTCATAATTATTTTGACTGTCTATAATTTATCATAAATTCTTTGTTAACCGTTTATAGTAAAACCGTAAATTATTATAAATAGTTAACAATAAAATCAGGATATCCTATCAGCCCCACAAGGATAGTATAACACAATAGTGATCGCTGCTTGTATTTGTTTTGCAACCTGCAAGGCAGTCTCACTTTGGTTGATAAGGTTATTATTTATGCAGAATAGGGCCACTCATTGTGATTACTTATAAATTATTATACATCTATTATCCCCAATCCTTAAACTAATCAATACTGTATGTTTAATTTAAACAGAGTAGGCCTATAATGCAAACAGTGGTTTCACAGTTAATACATTATTCAAACACTGATTTATTTTGAAACAAACTATTGCGTTATTCTAAATGTATGAAGAAATATTAATACAATAATAATTTTCTAATCAAAGAGTTTACTAAAAACCTCACTTTTATTGTTAAATTGTTGAAAACTATTAAATAATTTTTTATTACAGAATAATTGGGTTGCTGTTGTAATTAATTCTTCCCTTCTTTTCAGTTGTAAATTATGCTTAAATGTTTCCTGATCTACAAACTAATACAATTTTATTTAAACAGATTAGAGCCATGGAAGGAAAGTAAATGAAATACATTGATTGTTAATGATTGTTAAAATATATAGTAATTTAAAAGAAATTATTGAATAGCTGATAAGAATTTCCTAATGAATACAATTTTAAAGGTTGATTTATTATGCAAAAATATTTCATATAAGGTTGTTTTATATGGTTAAATATTGACTGACAAATACTTATATCTTTGAATATAATTTGAAATGCTACTTTATTTTTCTAAATGTGTTTCATTCGAGTGGGTATGATTTTTCGTTAATTTAACACATGCACTTGAAAAATTATTTATAACTACCGCTATACATAAACAACATATTTCCTAATATAATTGATTATGCCAGAACCTTCCTTTTAAACTTTAGCATTTTGGATTACTAATCGCGAAAGTGTCTTAGTTTCCTCTCTTTAGTTTTATAAAATAATAAAGAAAATCTCCAATCAAGTTATTTCTAAGCGTTATATTTTACTCCATTTAAACTTTAATGGTAATTAGAAATGATTTGAGGATAGATATAATTGTAAAAATCTGGAAATTGGTTGACCGTGCAGGCCAACCCTAGAACTTCCCGCTTAGTTTGAATTTTAAACGCTTAAAAATGAGTTTATTTGTTAATATTTGAGCTTTTTAAGCTCAAATCACAGTTTTCATATTTTGAGCTTTTCGAGCTCAAAATGTATTTACTCATTCTTTAAAATATTAATTTGGCGAACTATTATTTTTGGCATTTTTGACAGATTTTAATTTGAAAAATTTTATCTTTCGTAAATTTCTAAATTTTTCTAGTTCAAAGTATAACTTTTTACATTCTTTAGAATTTTATTAACATTTTGAGATTTCGAGTTCAAAATGTATCCATCTATATTTTTAATTTTCGATTTCGAAAATATTACTTTAAAATGAAAAATTCTGTAATTTAGTTTATTCTTGAGAAATTGTAACATTCACTGCAATTTGTAAAATATATTTTTTTTTAAATCTATTGTATGTTAATGATTTATGAAAGAGTATCAACAGAAATTTATTTGATTTTTGATTAATTAAATTAATTTCAAATGTAAAAATTATAAGTTTTGGTTCATCATTGTTTTCAATTTTTGAAAATTTTATTTAATTTAAACATTTTTTATAAATTGTTTATTAAAAATATTACATAATAAAGAATAAAATATTTTAAATTGAGAACGTAAATTAAGCAATTTAAAAAATATTTAATACAAGAGTTATTTCATAGTTGTAAATTTTGTACAATAAATGAAAGTATTAAAATTTCTCAAAAAATCATATCATTGTTTAATATTGTTATTAATGTTTACTTTATGGTATAATTGTTTTGAATTAGTAATGTAAATTACTAATGCAAATGATGATTGATTAAAAAACAAACAAAAAGTAAACTCATTGATTTTTTTTATTATTTAATAACAATTACAATCATTTATTTAATTGAAATTCTTCAATTACATATATATTTATATTTTTAAATTTCACTTAAATAATTTGAGTTTTTATTTTCTCTTTTATCATATTCATTACGTTGATAATTAAATTGTCGATATAAATCAATTTTATATATTTTTATACCGTTCCATGTATTTTCGGAAAAATTATCTGATTCTGCTGTTCTATGAGCTGCCATAAAATGTACATTATTTTGATTAATTATTGTTAATGGAGTATTGTCTATTGCAGTTTCAGGTGAAATTTTTGTTATCAAAATTATTTCTCCTTTTGAATTTAAAGTAATGACAACTATGTTAAGATTTAATGCAGTACCCATTGCATATAATACTCCTTCATTACCCCATGTTCCTTGTCGAGCTACCATTTTTATAAATTCAATTATTTTTGTTGAATCTATAAAATTATTATTTTCGTTATCAATAATATCAATAACTCTTCTAAATACCAATGGTCCATACAATTCAATATTATGAAGAATTTCATTAATCGTAAACACTTTTATATTCATAAATTTACTTTCATCATTAAAAATAAGATCGGCAAATGCTCGATATAAGCAGTCACCACCACCTTCATTGTTTACAATATAAAAGTTGTTATTCAATATTCGATTAATGTAAATTTTTTCTTTTGAAATAAATCTTGTTCGTAATTTAATTTTAGGTTTCTGATGTATATTTTTTTTAATGATTGTAGGTTGGAATGAAATAATATTTGCAGTAAGAAGTAATAGAAATTGTTGATATTTTTTCCAAATATTATGTATTGTTTTAATATTTGTGCATTCTAGTACGTAATCTAAAATATTTTTAACTATTTTTTCGTCGTAAATATAATTTATTGAATTAGAATTCATTTCCGTAGTTAATATTGTATTTTCCGAATTAAATTCTTGTTTTAGTTTCTTTCTATTACTATGTTCATCATTATCAACGTTATTACTTTCAAAACTTAATTTTTTCTTTCTACTTTTTTGAAAAGTATTTGTTACATCGATGGAGTTAGAATGTTGAGGAACATTTTCGTTTACAAAATCAAAGTTTTCCAATGATTTATTTATTTTTTGTTTATTAATAGAATGATTTTGATTATTATAAGATTCAAAAGATAAATTTCTTTCAAAGGATTTTGTAATTTGTTCTAAATTAAATAAGTTGTCAATATTTAAATCATTATTTATATCTGTTTTATTAAAAGAAAAGTTTTTTTCAATAGATTTTGTTGATTGTTCTAATTTAGTTAAATTGTTAATATTTAAATCATATTCAATGTCTGTTCTATTGAACGATACATTTTTTTCGAAAGATTTTGTAAGTTTTTCTAAATTGGTTAAGTTATTAATATTGTTACCATCGTCAATATCCATTTTAATTTCATTCATATAAGATGTATCATATTCCGTTATATTATCAATATGATATTGTGAATATCCATTTTCTGGAAAATTTATCAATTTTTTTTGGAGCAATATTTGACAAGTATGATTTCTCATAAGAGATTCATTATAAGTTTTTTTTAATTCATTAATATCAGGTTCAATACCATAGCAAAGTAAAGTTGCAAAATATATAGCATATACTCCGCAAATATTGTTGTTTGATTGCTGCTGTACTGGATGAAATATGTATTCTTTTTCATATCTATAAATGGCATTGAGACAATTTATTTGATTATTTGACAATGTACATGAATTATTACTATCATATACATGTATTTTACCTAAACCATCTGATTTTGTGCAAATCCAATGTCCAATAGGAATGCTTTTGTCTTTCGTTGCAGCAAATGGTCCAGTATATAAAATTTGAATATTTTGACAATCAATTGGTAGAGAAGGTATTGAATTTAATAAAGGACTTATGCAAGATGTTACATTTAATGCATTGTTGAATATTCCCCAGTTTTCTAGTGTTGAATTCATCATTTGTTGAAATGAATTGATATGATTATCTTCTAAATAAAAATCGGTGTTTTTTATTTTTAGACACTCATCTTCAGATATTTCAACAGTATAGTAGAAATTGTTATAAATGTCTTCATTTTGTTGATTTGAAATATCATTGAGATTTCTTAAACACAATTTACTAGGTTTTGAACTTTCTCTGTTGTTTTGAGTTTGATTTACATTTTCAATGTTAATTTCATTTTTTTTACACTTTTCAACTATAGTGAATATTGGTTTATGGTAGCTAAAATATGTTTCATAAACACCGGAATTAATTGTATCAAAATTGGCAAAAATTACATCAACTTGTGTTTTTAAATTAGTTGTTATTTCATCACTTTGTAATTGTGTGTATAATCCGAATTGCTCAAGATAATTTATTAAATATGTATGTGTAGTATTTCGAGTTATATCATAATTCAAATCACCAAGGAAAATTATTTTACTGTTTTTAGGAATTTGTTTCATAAGCTCAGTGAAAACTTTTTCAAACATATAATGATTTGCTAAAGGTGATTTATAACCGCTTATAATATAATAATTATTTGAATGCAGCATAAACATTTCTACATGGGAATTTTTATTATATTCGTAACTTGAAGTAATAAAGTTTATTATTGTATTTTTTTTTGTGAAACAAAGTAATCCTCTGCTATTGAAATTATAATTCGATCTAAATACAATTTCATAATCATTAATTATTACATTATCAAATTCTTTCGTTAATGTTTCGCTAAATATTAGCAAATCATTTTTGTGATACCATTCATCAGAAAAAATTAAATTTAATTTATTTTTTATTCCATTGATATTTTGATATGTCATAATAAATCCAGTAGTTTTTTTCAAATTATCAAAAGATAGTTCTAATTTTCTATTTTCTTTCATAAATTTTAATTCTTCTAAAACATTAACTTTATTTTTTGTTTTATTTTGTGGAGGTTGGAAATTGCCCAATATAAATAAACCCGATTTCTTTTTAACTCGAGAAATCGCAACATAATACATTTGATTAGACATTCGTTCTTTCGCAGTAAGATCTAAACAAAGTTCATCTAAAGATTGTCCTTGAGATTTATGAATTGTAATAGCCTCAGCTTCAACTATAGGAAATTGCTCACGGATAGCTTTGAATTCAGTATTTACTGAAATGTTTAGATTAACAGTAACTTTTTTAATTGGAGTTAATTGTGGATCGATATTATGTCCTTTCATGTAATCAGATAATGATCTTTTTGCTATGTTTCCTACTACGGTAGAATTGAAATCAATCCACAAAATATGTGGTTGATTTGAATTGTCTTTATATGTGATATATTTTAAAGTACCACATGCACCATTTACTAAACCATCTGTTGTGTCAATATTATTTGTAACCATATATTTAATACCAATTTTTAATTGAATTTCATAAGGTAAGCCACTAGTTTCTTGAGTTTTTTTATTTTTTAGCGAATTTAATGTTGTTTTTTTTGTGGCATCACTAACTTTATTTAATAAAGTATCTTTAGCATATGAATATGTAGTTTTTCCAGGAGTTTCAGCAATTTTTAAATTGTTATATTGTCTAACTCTATCATTAGTTGCATATAATCTAATTGCTGTTTTCGGAATAATATTGGGATCCGTAACTATGCAAGATCTTATCAATTTAAAATCATTTTCAGTCATTTTTTGAGTAGCTAAATTGTTTAAAGCTTGAACAAATTCTAATTCACCTTTTTGCCGCATAATTTGTGTTAGTTCGTAAATTCTGAATTCATCCCATAATGGATTACGTGTAAATAATTCTTTAAATTCATTATTGTTTGGTACTTGATAAATGAGACGGTCTCTAACAGGCGGTAATTGCATAAAATCTCCTACTACTATGACGGATATATTTCCAAAGGATTTATTAACACCAGTTATTTGTCGTAAACGGTTATCGATTTGATTGAATGTTTTAGACCCTATCATAGAGACTTCGTCCATTATAATTAATTTTACTGATATCAATTTTGATCTTATTTGATTAGCGATATCACTAGATAGATTAGACATTTGTCCACTGAATTGATTTACTGGTAATGAAAAAGCTGAGTGTAAAGTCATACCATTTATTAAATACGCAGCTTTTCCAGATGGAGCACATAGAAGTACTATCATTTTATCTAATTCACTGCCTGGTTTACTATCATATAAATTAGTAATTAATTGATATAATAAATTTATAAGAAAACTTTTTCCAACACCAGCTGAGCCACTTAAAAAAATTCTTAATGGTAATTTTTCAAGTTTAAAGCAATTTAGGACGTGCATTGCAAATTCTTTTTGTTCAGGATTTAATTGAGCAAACATTTCATTCATTTTATCGGGTAATATTCTGGGTGGGCATGTATACTTTATTAATGGTTCATTATTTTTCTTAATATTTTTATTATTTTTGGTTTTTTCATTTCCTTGCTCAAAAATATCAATTTGTTCTTCAGCATATATTTCACTTGTTTCATATTCATCAAATTTTAAATTATTTTTTTCGAGATCATTTTCGACTTCTTCTGTTACACTTGCTAATTTTTCATCACTGATAATAGCGAATAAATTACGATTTGATTCAATAATATCTTTATTTTTTTCATAAATTGCCATGTGATCTACATTTTCTACTTCATTTAATTCATCTCTCCATGGCATAAATAACAATATATGTTCTCTATAATAGTTCGATGGATCTTGATCTAGTTTATATCTTCTGTATCTGATGATAGCTGGCTGTTGTCTATGTTTAAATTTGTTTATATTTGCATTGTTAATTTCGCTGTCATCGTTATTAGTATCATCATTTTTTGTTATTTTTGTATCTTCTGTATAATTAGCAACAAAATTTGCTAAACAAATATTTTCATATTCATTTTTTCTTCGACTGTATTTTTTAAATTTATTATCTGCATAAATTTCTGTAGATTCAGCGTCTACATCATTTAATTTTTTTAATGCAATATTTGATTTCAATATAACAACACGTTCAGTAAGGGGACTAGTGTCTAAATATACACAGCGTCGACTTTTTTTGCATAAAGGAAGAGATAATACATGGTAAGCAGCTTCTTGAGAAGACATCAAATTACAATTAAGAAATACGTTTGTAATTTTTTGAAATTTTTCTTTTGCAGTAAGATAATTATTGTTTGAACAATCTTTTGCAGCTTCTCTTATTATTTTTGCTAGACCACCAAAAGGTTTTGATATGTAATTTGTGACATAAGACATTAAAGCGTATTCATCAAGAATGAATTGTAAATCCATGTTTGCTTCCCATAAATTCAATATGTCTTTATTGTATGCATTTATGCCTACTTCTAAACTGGATCGTTTTAAAAATATTTGAGGTCTTTTTAAAGTACTACGAATTGCTAGAATATATTCACCTTCAGTCATATTTAGTTTGGTCAAAATTTCTTCAAAAGGCATTAGGATATCTTGATTTTTATAAAAATTTTCCATTAAAATTTTAATTTCATCATATGATCTAGTTGATTTTTCATTTTCATTGAGTGGAGTTAAGATCATTGTTTTTTTCATTACAGGATGAGGTATATGAAACCTACAAATTTTTTTTCTGTTATTCTTATAGCAAGTGTGACTGTGACTGTGTCGTTGTAAGTTAATATATGGATTATTTTTATCGTAAGTGCATTCAATAAATTTATCTACAGTATTTATAATGTCTTGTTTCGTTGTATCATCTTCATCATTATAAGTAAGATGTTTATTTAACCATAATAAAGAATGTGCATGTGGACTTCCACGTTGCTGGAATTCAATCCTCATAAAGTAGTCTTCAATAAAATATTCTTCAAAAATACTATTTTTGTTTTGTTTTAAAAAATGTATAAATTTTTCAAGTTTGTGTTGAAAATATTCTGCACATAAAATCGGGTCATTTCTGATCAAATGACTTTTGGTATTATAATCTAGTTCAAAGGCTTCTTGAAGAGATATATTGCGGTTATGTTCACTAAATTGAAATAAACATTGTAGTAGTTCTGGCCATTGAGACTCTCCAGCTGATAATGTTAGAAAAAACGTAGGTTTTCCAAGTTGACGAATCATAGCACATAATTCATTTTTGTTTTTTTCCCAATATGATGGAGAAGATCTAATTGTTTTTAGTAGTTTATATCCGTGATCCAATTTTATTAAGTTATTGAGAAAATCGCTATTAATAACATTATTTACTGTGACTTTTTCGGTGTTTTTGGTTTTTCTTAAAGCAATATTTATATTAGAAAAGCAATTTAGCTCCAATTTTTTTTTTGCCATGAATAAAATTCTAGATGGTGTGCAAGACTTTCGATTATATCTCCTAGCTTCTGATTTAACGCGAGCTGTATAGCTGATATCTTTTGGAACATTAAAAGAATGACCAGCAAAGATTTTGGGAAAACATAATTCATCTAAATCTTCAAATTTTAGCCATGGTAATGGAGTTTTGTTTTGACCGGGAGCAATTATTTGTATATTATTAGTATTATCTGTTACGTCTGCATTGTTATCAATCAATAACACTTCATCGTTATTAATTTGATTTAAATCTATTTGTATATTATCAACATTTATTTTTTCTTCAGTATTGGATAGGTTAATATCATTTTGATTGTCATTTAAAGATTTAATATTATTAGCTTTTGCATTTGTATTAATTATTTCTTGTTGTGAATTAGAAGTGTTGTTAGTCATATTGTTTGTATTCATATGTTCTTGTTTAATATTTTTATCATTTTCATCAACTATAAAATCAACTGTTTCATCTAAACATTTTTCGTAGCGTTTAAAATATTCTTCATCGATTTTGATGTCATATTTTTTATATAGTGGTGTATTAATTAAATACTGTAATGCATCACATATTACTGCTGGTCGAACTGATTCATACATATAATCACTTTTATGTTCAATATGCCTCTTTAATTTTATTTGAATAGTTTCCATTTGACTAAAATTTCTTGGCAAAGTTTGTAGCATATTATTTATATTGATCATAATATTAACGACACTGCCTTTTAATCCAAATTGTGGATTTAGAGAAAAAGGTTTTAATGCTCTAATTTGCATAAAATTCAAGATTGGAGCAACCATTCTTTCTTCTAAATCTGTAAGCTTCTTTATACTATCTGGAATCGGAACATATTGCATGCCTCTGCTAGTGGATAATTTAGGTACTATTTTATTTTTGTAGATTGTAATTTTACATGTGTTACATATAAAACCTGAATCAATATTATTTATTTTTGACATTAATTGTGAATCTATACTGTTTATTTTATTTTTTTTTACAACAGATCGTCGAAAAAATAAACCTTCGCAACAGCAACAAATAAAAGAAGGAGTTTCACCTCGTTCTCGAATGAATTTTAATTTCAGTTTTGCTAAATTATTATATTTTTGTCTTTTTAAAATTTTTGTAATATTTTCTCTGTGTTTAAATATATCAATATTTCTGAGTTGTTGACGACGTTTAGTATTTGATTTTTGAGTTTTAGATGAACGCTTTTTCATTTTATTACGTATTTGTCTATTTTTGTTTTCTCTACGTTTATAAAATATAGATTTTCTTAAAATTCGACTACGTAGCAAGTTTTTAATATTTTCACGTATTTTATAATTGTTTGCTAGTTTTAATTTTTGAATCGCTTGCTTGTTTCGTTTGATTTCAAGTAATTTTAAATGATTTTCTTTTCTTAATATTCAAATTTTTTTTAAACCTTTTTTTTTATTATTTTTACTTAAAATGTTAGGTTTTTGATACAATTTAATTTTTAAAATATTTTTTTGTATTTCATATTTTAAAATTTTGTTTTTATTATGTATTTCTTCAATGTTATTACAAATATTTTTATATTTTGTATAATTAGGTTCATTTCTTAATCTTTTATTCCGTTCAATATTTATTTGTTTTTCTCTTTCTTTATATTTTGGATTTTTTCTCAATTTTTGATTTCTTTCAATATTTAATTTACTTTCTTTTTCTTTGTATTTTTGATTACTTCTTATTTTTTCATTTCTTTCAACATTCAACTGTTTTTCGTTTTCTTTATATATTTGATCAATTCTTAATTGTTCATTTCTTTTAACATTCAACTGTTTTTCTTTTTCTTTATATTCTTGATCACTTCTTAATTTTTCATTTCTTTCAACATT
>JAGFPH010002284.1:0-20910 GCA_018207615.1 Philaenus spumarius | reverse complement strand
ACTTCATTAAATAAAAACCTTAATTTACATACCTTCTATACCATATATAGCCATGTCAAAATTCTTCCTCTTGTGTGTGTACGTGGATTCAATCACCTTCTCTTTTTGCAAGAAAATCACTTCTGACACCAAATGTAAGGAGGCGGCGGTTTTGTTTCGTGGAATGAAACACAATTTTCCAATTACATATTTATTCCAAACAACAAGTAATATTTAACTGCTCTCACACGTGTAACCGGTCTGACATTTCAACCCAAACTGCCTGTCTACCAAATGTGACTTGGGTTCACCGTCCTCACGTTAATTAAGCAATTCGGCACATTCCAATGAAGCCAATAAACTCTGAATTCCAACTAGCAGTTCATGTACTGTATGTAATCTTATTTATTACTTATAACTATAGACCTGCCACGTCACATTTAAACCGATGTGAATCTATTAAAGTCGAGTTTTTTTATTAATCCCGACTGAGATTAACAGAGGAATGTTTAAAATGTATTATATTTAAATAGCTCTCAACTTTTGTATGTAGTATATGTAACAAATTGTACATTAAAATTAAACCTGTGCAACCGTTTCACGGAATAAAATTATTATTTTTTATACTGTAGTAGTTACAGTTAGGAGTTTATGATTCTGATCAAATCAGAAAGACAAAATCATATTCAACTATCATGTGTTCACTTTTATATTTTAAAATTTGTAAACCTATTTAATAGCGTAAAATCAAAGATAGTACAAAAAGCTCTGTAATCTATTTATACCTTGAAGTTACAATCAAATAGTATTGATTTTTGAAAATTGAATTACAACAATTAGTGTGTACACATAAATATTAATTAAACATTTATTAATTACAAATTGCAAAAAATACAAATTAAACTTTAAATTTGAAAACTGCTAATTTTAAAAGTAGACTTCATACAATAGATTTGTGAAACTGATTAGAAGTACAACAACTTTAAATACAATACGTCCATAAAACAAATTAACCATTATGGAAGCTAAAATCTTGATATATATGTAAAACAAGTTGGGAGACAGTTACGATATTATGCGTCTATATAACTTACCTTAATAAAGCCTCTAAAATAAATACGTGCAGTTATTATTATACAAAATTTAGCATATATTCAATTTTAAATCAACGAACAAATACAACATCAAGCAATAAACACTTTAACAAATAGTCGAATATTATAAAGTCGATAGAAACCCAAGTATTATTTTTGTTTGTGTAAATGAGATTGTATATTTAGTGTTTTAATCTATAGTGTTCTGAGAAACGATACAAACTGAATTAGTCGCCGTCTTTAAGTTTCAAGTTTTAGAAGTTAATTAGTGTGGTGATTCTGATGTAGTTTATCATCAACTATAGTGTCTTTTGATTTATAGCGTCTATAAAAAAGTGATATTGACTATGAATTTATGGTCATATTTTAAGTACTTTTTATAGTTTTATTAGGTTGACTAATCTATTTAAAGTAGCCTGAGCTATTTTTGTGTTACATTCTTACCGACCTATGTTAACTAATCGTCTCACGATTGTACAATAAATATAATTACAATTACAATAAGAATAAGTAAAAACACTGAAGAATGCTTGTTTGTTTCGCACAACTTTCCGTGACGTCATTCATCCTGCAAGTTTTGCACACATAAACACATCCTATATTGAATGTGTGCGAATAAAAAAATAACCAATTACAATGAATTAGATTGCCAGAATATTAATATACGTTGGTATACGTATTAGTATTGGAATTAGTTAATGGCTCTCAATAATAGAATTACTCTACATCACCTAGCATTAAAGTAAAACATATTTTACATCATTGGTTTAATTTGAAAATAGTGATTGTATTAGAAGTGTACCTTAAAACCAAATAAACTATTGATTTCTAAATTAAATATAAACTATTTACTGAAAAAAAATATTATTTGATTGTGAAACCTCCTTTATAAATACTTTACCCCTATATTTCCTTCAGAAAATATATTTAAAGTGACGAACCAAGCAGAAGATTAGTTCAAAACTTGGAAGGATTTTAAAAAAGATGCAAAAAAATTTAAATATTTAGTTCAGCTTCTACAGTTGAATAAACAGTGCGATTTAAAATAGCAGCATCAGTGAAGACTAACCACAAAGGTAACAAACATTTGTAAACACAATGAAAAAGTTATACTGACGGTAATTTTCCTTTCTCCCTTACTTATCTTAGTATTTTATTAGTATTGATGCCAAATACGGTACAAGCTTAGAATTACAACAGCTCAAATATAAGAATATTGCACATTATTTTATTTAAATAATAGTGAAAAAAAGGTAAATAAACTAGGAACATGACTTCAGCATATATGAAGGCAATGTAACAATTAAATAATTACTATAATAGTACATAATATAATAGTATAATACAATAGTAGCCTACATAATATAAGTAATAGTATAATAATTACTATTATAGTACCGTTGAACTGACATAAATGTCAGACATTGTTATTGAACAAGCATACAAATCCAGTTACATTTTCTTTATCGTTACCCGAATATTACGGTACTGACTCCTGACGAAAGTTATTTGTTTCATTACCTGGATATTAATTTGGAGCACAGTCATGCCTAACTTATAATTAAGCATATAATTTCATGCAATGAGTAATATTTGTGTCGTCTTTCTTCTCACAAAAGAAATACCAAAATCATGTATACCAATAAATGTATAAGAATGTATGCACTTTTAACATTTATTAAATTCAGAATCGTAACAGATATGAGTAAACATAATAACTGACAAAAACTTGGTTGATCTAAAAAAGTTCATGTTAAGTAGCAGTAAGTTACGCCATAAATATTTCTTGAACATTTGTTTTACTGTTTGTTAATTTTATCAATTAGTATAATTATTGTGCATAGTAATGAAGTTACTATAGACACAGGATAGCTATGAGTAAAATAATGTAATATTTGTATTACATTTCTGAAGGATTGTGGAAGTTATTCACTTTTCTTCTTTAAAACTACTAACTTATTTACATGGTGAAGTAAAAGTAGTTACTTCAAGACTACAGATAAGTTGGTTAAAGATTGTGGTGCGATGACAATACATAATTCTACAATCTGTTAAGGCGGTAAGAACTAAATAAGAACTAAACTTTGCTTAATTTAAAAAAAAACATGTTCCCAATCTGTGTTTAGTGTTATATCTTTTCGGACCTGTAGTGATTGAAGAGATATAGATTTATGTAGGAGGGAAGCCCCAACATGACATCCCTCAAATGTAACTTGAGTAAATTTCAGTAAAGGTTATGTAGTAACACAATCATGTAATGTTGTTTTCAAAGTGACCATTTGTTTCCAATATCTTGTTTGTTATGCTCCTAAATAGATTTTCTCCAATTATACTAAAGTTGAGGGACCATTTAGATAAATTAGTTTTATATTGTTACTTTCTGTATTACTACAATGGACACAACTCAAGGAACAAAAACATTCAAGATTATTATTTATTTTATTGATTTTAAAATTAGTATAATATTGATACTTCATGAAAAAACTGTAAGTCAGTTTATATGCACACTTAGGTCTTTAAAATATGCATCAGTTACTGATAATAACGTTTTCTGTTTTGATCAGTGTAGAATCTTAAGAATTTTGACTTTTTCCGAAATTATCCATTACCTGTTCCGCGATTAATCTGGCCCCTAAACAATGTTACATATCGGGGGATAGCTTTACTCTTCTGACTTGTCTCTGTAAAATTTAGAAGCTAGGTAGTGGTCACTTAATAAATAATACAATTTCATAAGGATGGGAGAGACAAATTAGTTTTGCTGAGGAAGAAATTCAGTGTTTTGTCATTCAACAGAGAAACTAAATGAAAGTTATTTTACAATGTATTATTATTTGTTAAATTTTATCAAGTTAAGCATACATGTGTATCATTACCACTCCCTGATGAATGGCACCATACCTCCAGACTGTCTATAGTATTAAAATGATATATTTACAGTATATATAATACATTATATATATATAAACAATTTAAATTTGCCATAATTTAAATTATTAATATTATACTAACAAAAACCATTTATCATTTTTATGTAGGGGAGAGCGGGGTTAAACCGTACAGCGAGGCTAAACCGTACACCCCATTTTAAGATGTAGATTTGAAGCTAGTTAATTCCGATCGGTGGTGCAACCTAGCGGCAGACTGTACAACGTGCAGGGTTGAGTTCGTTTCGCTGAGTGCACGTGTGTCAGTGATACTGTGAAAAAACTTGTTTTTGTGAGTTTTCTTATAATTTTGGGACAAAGCTAAATAAGAGGTAAGTGGAAAACCTTTACTTATAAATTAGAAACTATCATGCCATAAGAAAGTACAGTTCTTAAGCTATCTTTTGATCACTATTGATGATTAATTAAGTGACGGGTTTCAAGGTTATGTTACAAAATTGTCACGAAGTACAGGAAGGGGCTAAACCGTACAGAGGTGTACGGTAGAGCCCCTTCAATGTGCGGTTTAGCCCCTGATGGTTTGTTATGACATCATTAATAGGCTATAATTTATGAAGGAAATATCACTAATATTACAATTTTATACTCTCGCCATTAATTCAAGCTTTTTTTAAAAATACACATATTAGTTGAAATAACTTACTATCGCCTGTTGATTTTTTGTGGTGGGAAACGAACGATTGGTTTTACAACTTGTGTCAGAAACCATTTGAAGCTTATTTTTCTTACGAGTGCATAGTGTAAGTACCAATTGTTTTTCTTAATTTAACGTGTGCACCTAAGCAAAATAAGAAACAATTCTGGTTTTTAACACATGCTATGAACCTGATCGTTCTGTTTTATAGATGAAAATCCAACACAATTTCTGAATAAAGCAATTAATTACTTATATTTTTTTCTCAGATGGTCCGAAAATACCAAAGAAAAACCAACAGAGCCCAATGGACGGAAGAAGGAATGAAGTCGGCTATTGATGATGTCATAAATAACACTAAAAAATTAAGAGAAGCAGCCAGGGCTTACAACGTACCAGTAATGACGTTGAGTGACAGAATTAAGAGCGGTAAATCACAAAAGATAGTTTTAGGTCATAAGCCTATATTCACAGACGTGCAGGAAAATGAAATTGCTGAACAAGTGTTACTTCTAGCTAACGTATTTTATGGTATTTCATCGGTTGAGCTCCGCCGTCTGGTTTTTGAATATGCAGAGAAAAATGGAATTCCAAACAAATTTAACAAGACAGCTAAATTAGCAGGACAAGATTGGCTTCATGGCTTTTTGAAGCGGAACCCAAGAATCAGCGTTCGGAAACCAGAAGCAACAAGTATGAACAGAATTACTGCTTTCAACAAACAAGAAGTGGATCTTTTTTCTCTAACCTTACATCTGAAATGAACAAACACAAGTTTGATGCCTTAATAATATACAATTTTGATGAAACAGGGATCTCCTCGGTTCAAAAACCAGGGAAAATTTTTGGACCGAAGGGAATTAAGCAAGTGGGTGCTGCTACAAGCTGAAAACGAGGGAAAAATATTACTGTGGGCTGTGTAATGAGTGCTGCAGGTGAATACATCCCACCAATGTTTATATTTCCTCGGCAGAAAATGAGCACTAATTTGGTAAAAGGTGGACCACCAAGTGCAATTTACCATTGTAGTCACAACGGGTGGATCACTGAAGATTTATTTGTCACCTGGTTGCACCATTTTATTTCCAATGATAAGCCAAGTAAAGAACAGCGTGTGCTTTTAGTTATGGATAACCACAAAACTCACACTACTTTAGCAGCGTATAATGTTTGCAAGGAGAATGGAATAATTGTGGTGACACTACCACCACACTCGTCACATTGCCTTCAACCATTAGATATCACTTTCTTTAGCAGTCTGAAAGCAGCATTCAACAAAGAATGTGACAATTTTCTTAGGTCACATCATCATGAGAAGATAACACCTTATGATATCGCTGCTATTTTTAACAATGCCTATGGCAAGGTTGCTAATATGGCAAAAGGAGTGTGTGGCTTCGCATCGGCTGGGATATTCCCTCTTGAACCGGAAAAATTCACAGAAGAGGATTTTGCAGTGCGATCAGAGGTTGAACAGATATTACCTGTAAAAGAAGACACAGATTATTGCTGATGGTGTACTAACAACGAGGGATACTTTGATCTTCGGAGACATGAACAGCCCAACTACTGCCAATATGGATTTGGACATGAGGGAAGACCCAACTCTAGATCAAATACACTTGGGATCTACGCAGAATTCACCAACCACGCCTTGTTTGAATGAAAGTAAACCTACTCCTCCTCGATCTAAGCTAGTACCTTTTAAATCTCTCTGTCCCACTCCACAGTCAAAGAAAGTGAAAGTAACTTCAAGACAGCAGCATTCAATTATTTTTACCCAGTCACCAAATAAAACAAAATTGGAAGAGTCGGCTACTGTGAAAGAATTGAAGCAAAAAATTCAACAACTGCAGGCAAAGATAAATATTAAAAAAGAAGGCGGAAAAAAAAACGAATCAAGATAACAAGATAGACCTACTCAAATGTAAAATTAAAGGAAACTCCGAACTAAGAAAACCCGATTCTAAGATAAGAGAGCCTAGACATAAGGCCAAAAAAGTTAAAAATAAGTCTATGTCTTCGAAATCCAAAAGCCGAAGAAGTATTACGTTTGATTCATCATCAGAAGACGACTGTAATGACATACAAAATATTTTTCAAGATGATGATTTAGATGATATAGACCTAAAGAACTCATTCCTTTCAGGAGGATTACCAAGAGACGCTTCAGGCTCAAAAGACATATGCCTCATTTGCGGATAGTTTGGCAAAGACAAGGAACTCTGGTTTAGATGCTGCATACGTTCAGGATGGGTCCACTCTGCGTGCAGTGCTGGCGAATTTGCAGACAATTTAACATGTGATTTTTGTTTAAGTGTAAATATAAGATAGTCTATAAACTTTAAACATTTTTTCAACTTTTCATATATGTTTACTTAACACTTTAGTTATAAATATTAATTTGTTTTTTATTTCATTGTTGTTGTTTTAAATTTGTTTAAACTAAATTTTATTTTTATTATTAGATTTTGATAGCGGATTTTTTATATTTGTATAATTGTATTTTTCGATCATTTGCACGATGCTTCGAAAGTAGGTATCAATACTTGGTTTCCAAAATATTTAAACTGAAGATGTGTGTTTTTTTATAATATATCTTAATAACAATATCTACACTTTTTATACTTTCTTCAGTTGAGCTAAATACTTGAAGTTATACTATAGAACTCTTAATAAGTAATAAAAGGTGTTGTGTGCAATAATTCATTGCATTACTTTTATTTGTTTCCATAATCATGTGAATGTTTAACTGTATGGTGTAGCCCCTTTCACTGCCGGGGGTCGGGGCAATTCCGTACAGTGTCACTTATTTTACTATTTAAATTTAAAATTATAAACAGTGAAATAATTTAATTTGTTTGGTGTGCAAGTGGTAGCCAATGGTCCAAATTACCTGTTGCTTATTTTGTTATAGTTTTAAACCCAATATCAGCTGAGCAATAACGATAATTGCTTTGGTGTACGACACAGCCCCGCTCTCCCCTATCAGTTAATCAACGCTGTAATGTATTTTATCTAATTTGATAAAATAAACTTTGAACACAAAATCTCACAACTAATACGTTTATTAACTCAAACCAATCAAACGCGTTTCAACGACAAAGTCGCCATCTTCAGTGATACACGAGCTACAATAGTCAAACTATAACTCCTAATAGTTAATGTCTAATATAGATAAAATGGTAAAGAATAAGTTTACCTACTACAGCTTTTATGTGTTACTCAAACACCTTACTTGAGAATCTAAAAATGGGAATTTGTTTACGATAACATCACGACACTTAAAGTAATAAGTACCTGGGCGACCGAGCATTTCTCGGTATTTTTGTTAATTGTGTTTTTTTTTATAGGAAAATGTATGTAAATACAAATCAGGTAAGTACTGTTTTGTAGGCCTACTCATAACTCGCGAAATATTAGCACGGGTCAGCTGATTTCATGCTTAAAACAATTCTAACCTTTAAGACAAAAAAAAAAAAAATTTATAGGAGACAGCTGATGGAAATATTATAGGAAACAGCTGATGTTTGTCATATGTATCCTATTGATTTTAAATTACATAACCCCAATGTTAAAAATTTTCAATTTTCAAATGAGTTTTTCAGAAAAATACGAGTTTTCCTGAGGTAATGGTTTTCACCAATCGATTTTTTAGTCCCAAAAGCCTCTAATCCCAAAGTTTCAGCAAAATCCTTCCGCTGGATCTCGAGATTGCTCGTACAAACACACAAACAAACAAACAGACATTGCTCGTATTAGAGTATAGGATTCTGATTAAAATGCACTTATTTATTTTTACAATGTTGATGGTGTTGATGTTTTAAAAAAGATAACCGTATATCAGTCAACTAAATCAAAGGACATATTGAGATATTTTTAGTTTTACAAAGTAGATATCCTGTTTCTATAAATTTTATTATACCCTCTGGCCCTGGACTGTAGTTAATTAATTGACTGGGATTACGCAGATCAGGTAGTGTTCCAGTTGTATACTAATAATGATTTCCATCATTCTTGACACTCGCAATACTCGCGTCTTTAGTCAACTTTCTCTTATAATTATTTCCCCATATTAAATTTTTAACGAATCGATATTTTTTTAATAAATTTCATTAAAAAAACGATGGATTAATAATCTACTTTATTATGTTTCTTTTCTACAGTCAAAAATTATTTTATAATTATGACATTTGATCATTAACAGACTTACACAGAGGGGTTTTACATTTAATCAAACTAAAATGTAGTACATAATTTTCAAATTCTATAACTTGAAAGGGAAACTTTTAAATGTTTAATAATACATATACCCCAATAAAATATGTCACAGGTTATATCGAGAATTATGCTACTAGCGCTGGATATGTAAAATATTTTACTCTACATTTCACACTTTCATAATAAGAAAAGTTACATTTTGAAATAAGTTTTTTGTTGATAATTTATTGTATAACAAGATCAATATACATTTTTGTAATTCTAATCAAGAAAAAATAGCATTTAGACAATAACTGGATATCATTTAAAATATTACTAAAATTCCATGTAGTAACAAGGAAAAATAAAAGGTTTAATAATTTATTTTCAAATACGTATGGTGCCGTATTATTACCAATATTATGACTTGCATAATTATTAAATTAAAATAAATTTATGACACCCATTATGTAATATTTATTAGAAATTGTAAAAAAAATTTTTATCTTGTGATTTCATTTGTTCCCTGTAGGAGTGAAAGATTTCACATTTTGACATGCTTCCAGAGTAAGAATTTTTTTAAATCATAATTATTTAATAATGTTTACTATATCCATTTTTAACAAATTTACAACTTTAAAATGATTTTTAAAACATTTATTGCTTAACATTTTTTTAAAAATAAAGTTTGGGTTTTGTAAAAGTAATCACATTATATGAAATGATTCTTTTTTTTAAATATTAACAATGAAAATTACTTAGAAAAATTAGTTATTTATTTATTAAAAAAATGCAGTTATAAAAAATAAGCAGCTAACAAGCAAAGTAGACAAACAAGTGAGCAACCGCGGGACTGAAGAATGAAGCAAACAAAGCAACGTTTCAGTTTCGTGTACTCAATGTCATGCCCGCTCATTGTAGCACATTAAAGTAGCAACTATTACTACAAAGACTATTTTACAGTACATATCTACACTCTAGTGGTGAAATAACCAACTGTTTGAGTCGTAATAGAAAGTCGTTCCCATGGCAATCAGAAACGTCATATGACGTAATTACTCGGAGCAAAAACTTAGGATCACATCGTATGACATGATTACTCTTTAAGCGTAAGATAAGAAACCCATCAAAGGGTTAATCTACCGAGCGATCTCATAAACGCCATTACTTGTGAAACCATGGCTGATAAAACTCAATATTATATAGTTATTCAAAGTTAATGAAATATCGAGTGTTTTGTTTCTAGAACATCTTGCCTTTGCTTGGTGATATAAACCATAAACCCAATTCTGACAACTTTTTTTGCAACTTGCTCTGAACAACAGTAAATATAATTTGCAGCACCCATAAAACTATTGTTAAATTTTATCACGTGTAAAGCAGTCGTTTAAACTACCCACTGCCATTATGAGTTTACCATCTGTGTTAAGGCGTTTTCCACTCCACAGCTTTAATATTTAAGTAACTAGCTATCAGAATTGTTCCTGTGGTGATCAGAACTATGTGTTCAATGGCTTCAACGGACGCTAGGTAAACAAGTTTATGATCCCATATCTGCCCCAAACAAAACTACAAAATTATTATTTTTTTTTAAATTTGCACTTCTAGTAGCAACAAATTTCAATTAAATAATTTGCACAGATAAAATAATTGTATTTAACTTATTGATATAATTCAAATATTCCCACAATAAAATATTTGTTATAACAAAATTTACATTTAATTTATTAAAATAGTTATACTTGTTAAATATTACATAATATTAACAGTTTTCTTTCAAATTTGTTTTTTGACATGTATGTATACAATATGTAGTATACGAATTGAAAGATAGCTTACAGTATTTTTAAATTAATATTTAAAAAAATATATAACATTTTACACCCTTCGTTTGTTTTTTAATAATTGTTTGTTACTTTCCAAAAGCCATATTCGTGATTATAAAACATAATTTTGCCATAAAATAAAAAATACTTTTATTGAATCTCAATACTACAGCAGTAAATATCTGTCAGTCTCCGTTAAAAAAAAACTTCCTGAAAATAATTTAATTATAGCAATGAATTTTATGTCACAAGAGAACCAGCTTACATAATAAATTACTCAATCATAACATTTAGAGCTGCATTGTTCATAGAAGTAATAGAGGAGTTGTAATTAAATTTGAAACGTAACATCAATGTATTTCTTGAATATCAAACGAACTTCGGTTGTTTTCTAATTTTTTTTAATAAAAACACTAAATTTATACGTCGGTTGGTTCATAAATTCCAAGTCAGCAAACAAAAATACTGTTTTCCTATTAGATTTCATTGCTTCTACCTCTGATACTGTTACTAAGATTGATTCTGGTAATATTCTCAGAGTATATAGTATATTATATTATTTAACCACTTTGAGCTAAATGTTTTCTTAATTTTTGCTCGTTGGAGGACTTCCCCAAAATACGAATACATTACATATATAAAACAAGTACATCATATCCGCAGTATTTGTCTGCCGTGTAGGCCTACGGTACAACAGCTGCTAAAAGCAGGAGGGGGATCAATTTAACAACAGTGGCGTAGACGGTAATAATGATCGCATGTCTTTATAATAGTAATTTGAATTGTTGAGTTAGTTGATAAACTAATAAACCAGATATTAAAATAAATGTAACTAAACAAATAATGTTCTATTGAATTGTTGTGATTTAGCTAAATACAAATATGAAAACTTGATTGAAAAATATATACCCAACAAATGTAAAGTCGGAAGGTTTAATATGACTTGTATATTAACACTATCACTTTACGTTCATCGCCAAAGCTGAAACATTATAGTTCCATTGTGAACCATAATTACATAACACTAATTTCAACAGAAGCAAAGTTATTGTAAACTGACAGGAATACAGTAAGGCTAATTAGTTTGCTGTTAGCTATTGTTAATCTTTCACTGCCTATTAGATTAAAGTGCCTTACCAAAGGGTCTACTCCCTCGTTGACTCACGGCAAAACAAATGCAAATAGATTATTGTATGCTCTGATGTAGGATCGGTTAGAGGTTTGTGGGAGCAGTGGTGTCTTAAATACAGACGTATATGCAGTAGGGCCAGATTTTTTGCTTGAATAACAGGATTTTTGAAGTGATAACTTCTATTGGCCCGTTGGGCACTTTCGCTCGACTATGTTTCTGAAATCGTCACTAACTTTTTGCGTAGACACAAGTCAGAGCGTGGAGAGGGAATAGGCGATACTTAGTATATATAGACAAGTAAGTTCGTATTAAAATGTAGCTAATAATGTTTCAAACGTAATGCTGAAGGCAATTCGCCGTAAACCGTACTCTTTCTTACCACGACCGGTATAAACAATTACAATTTATATAAACTTCGCGCTACTACAGACTAGGAACATTTTAACTGGATACACAAAGTGCCTTGTAAATAGTTTCGCTTCTCGGCCTCTTAGCTAAGATCAAAGTGTAGTAAGCCTATCTGTTCTTATCAGATTAATGTGTGAGTATAGTGTGAATCGTTGAGGGTTCTAACGGTGTTCTGCTTTAAATGTTTGATATTGTGTTGGTGCAGTCATCGGAAAACGTTTTTGTGTGCTGCCACCTGCGAATACTCAGAACTAGTAGCCCATAGGCTGTTTACTCATCGCAACTTCGAGTAAATTGTAAATCGGTGAGCATTTTAACGGTTTTTATTTTTCCGTTTTAATACTTTTAGTATCATTTAAACAAATTAACACTTAAGTTGAATAAGTCGAAAATAAAACTTAAAATAATTGACTTATTTTTAATTGCACTAAAATTTCTGATATAAATATTTCCTCACCTCTTTTAACTTGATTTACTATATTCATAGAAAGTGATTTAAGATAAATTAATATAGATAAGAGTGTTGAATTTTCTTTGTTGGATTCGTTAATACAGAAAGTCGGTAAGTACATTGACACTTACAATTGTATTCATTATTATTTATAAACGCCATACATTTTCTATAACTCTTTTAAAAGAAAAGTTTTTAACCTTTGATTATGCATTTTTAAATCTGTTAGGAAAAAAAATCATATTATTTTTTGAAAAAATAAAAAAATTTAAGATAATTAACAATTTTAAATAATAAATTTTTGTATTTTTTTTAAGTTCCTACAAATTCTTATTAACTTTAGGCAATTTAAAACCATATTAAAATTTTTTATTTAAGGCTAAGGAATTTACTATATTTTGAATTAAACAAATGGAATATGGTCAATTTTCATATTGATTATTTATAATTTGAAATAATTAGATTACATACACGTTTAAATTGGAATAAAAATGTTTAATTTATAATGTGAGAAAAACGTATTACTTATAATGAACTGCAGATTTACTGATAACTGAAAATAGACTTAAATTACTTACTTACAGTTGTTAGGAGTTACGAATAATTTGTTATTTGAATAATTAATTATGCAATTTCAAAATATGATATATTTGTTGACAATATATTAACTTGTGTAATTTGTTGACTTATTCTCCTCTAATATTAATAAGGTACTACTAAAAACATAAATCTTTTATAGAAGTTATCACATCCAATGTGTGGACTAAGCACACCCAATTTTTGTTATATAATCGATACTAAATTTTCAAGTTATATTAATATGACCAAAATATAATATTACTGAAATTAGAAATGTCATAAATGGTAAGGCTGTAATTCAAACTTTTCATAGTGGCCTAGTAAACAATAAAGTTAGCTTTCTTTTAAAAGTGATAGGTGTTTCAATTAAAATATAGTGAGCTTTTTTGTGTTTTTTGCTTGTGATCAATTTTCTAATTTAAAATAAAATTGTTACTCGTGAAGAATAACTACCTGATTCTGCATTTTCCAAGTTAGTTGCTATGGTAATAAATGAAAATGTTTTGAAGAAACGTGTTTTGGTTTAGTATATAAGAATAACATAAAATGTGTTAAGCTTCTAATCCGAATCACCTGTTGTCTTTATAAAATGTAACAACAGATTTTTCAATTATAATACTGTAATTCTTTTTCGCAGAAGTTGTTTGTTTGTGTATGTTTCTATTTATTTAACCTAACCCAAAAAAGATGTTATTGGTGAAGAATAATTAACTTGGTCGAAATTTTCTAATTTGGTTGCTATGGCTATGTATGTAAATTTATTGAAAAAACGTGTGTAGGTTCAAAATAGCCTGACCAAAAATTGAGTTGTTAAACTTATGCTTAGAATATGCTGTTTTATCTCTTATATTGCTGGGAGTGAAGCCGGTATTTCACTATTTTAAAACTTTAAAATAATGTTTTTCTTTCAAAAACCTTTTATGGTGATTGTCTATAAACCCGAAAAATATACCTTTAAATTTTCGAAATTTTATCTTTAGTATTTTTTTTCTCTTGATTATGAATAAGTCAGTCAGTCAGGTTATATATATATGCAGAATAATGATTTTAAAATCCCATTTAGTAAAACATTATTTAGGAGTCAAAATCTCCTAGCGATGAAATTGCCCATAAAACTGCTATGAAAACTGCATGCCATAATACTATTATTCCGCCTTTAAATACAAATAAAAATATATGTTGTGATTCTATTTACATTTCACTGAATATCACCTTATCCAGGCCCTTGTCCAGCCAGACTCCAAGACTCCAATCAGCCGTGCTGAGAATCAATATAATATAAATATTTAAATGGGAACACGCAAGGATGTTGGCAATTTGCCAAGTTCTACACTGAGCCAGTATTTCTTGAAGACTAAGCACTATATAAGCTTGTACAACATTTAATGTATTGTTCTCTGCCTCTGTAAGATACGAATTACTTAGAAATGAACATTTCGTCAAACAATTGACGTTCGTCATTATGCAACACATTATATATAAAATAATATATTTATATATATAAATATAAGGACATATACTTATTATCTATCGTATATATTATGAACCACATCAATGCCAAAATATAGAATTAACTTAAATTATGTAACAGGCTTATACTACTTAAACAAATGACAATCAGCAGTACAATTTAAAGAACAAAAAGTACAAAAACTAAGACTATGTGTACCTTTCAAATATGGAACTAACTATTATATTCTTTTATACGATCGCAAGATATGCACACATATAATAAAATAAATATATATTATATAGACTCTATATAAATAATAATAACAGTACAAACATTTATGTTGAAATGACGATTTTTTTAAATTATAATAAATTGTTTACTTTGATTTGTATTATTAGACATAAGGCTATAGGTTACTTTGTACTATCGTATTGTTATTGTCAATTCTATTGGTTGTTTGTAAACTAAGACCATGCCCTACTCTGTGAGAGGGTACAAATATGTAGCATAGCACCTTGTCTCAACCAGTATTCCATCCCTAGAAGTTTTTGCTACAACTGTTTCAGGATGCACGCGACTCATACTGTCCTCATATAACCGAGATCTGCAGCAGACTCGACATCCCGGAAGATGGTAGACCTCGGCCTGCCGCTATCTGGACGGCCCGCCATAGGTTTCTTCGCGCAGCGACTCCATCAATACCGATACTTACCTGTTTGCTTCCATTTTCTTTTTTAAGTGAGTTTCAGCCATTAGTGAATCCTCTAGATGCTGCTGACGCTCCCCCCAGTGATGCATGCGGAGTGTATCTGTCCGTTTACGGTACTAGGGTGTGTAACTTGCTAACTCGCCCCTCTGGAGAGGTCGGCATATCACTCTTCTGCCTGTGTTCGGTTCAGAGTGTCTTCCACTTGTTGGGAGGAAGGTGTTTTAGTTGGTAGTGGGTCCAGGAGGATTGAGTCCCACAGTAACTTTCTGACGAGAGGTCTGCGTAAGAGCATTTAAACCATAAAAAAAATGTCTCCTTACTTGTCTAATTTACTTGTTGCTCATGTGTTACTGAAGATGACGACTTTGTCGTTGAAATGCGTTTGACCAATAAACGTACTTTTGTGAGAATTGTGTTCTGTATTTGTATTTTTACTTTTAGATATATCTATAACTTTGCAACATTACAACTAGAGGTAATACTAAAGCCGAACCTCTTTTTTACAAAATAATTACTTATGAAAAAGTTTTAATAAGACTTTAAATATGTCCAACTTTAATTGTTTTCCAAAAATGCCACACTCTTTAAAATTTATATATAAGGGCACTAGAATTTAAAAAATATATATTTTTTTTCATGTGCTTTATAGTGCAATTTTGATTAAAACCTTGAGCATAGAGTGTAATTGCTATCAACATGGCTATTTAAAACCTGCTTACATGGAACTTTTGTTCTAAGTATACATTTTATCTACTACGCCATTGATACCAACATTTTACTTAAATTTTTTACAGTTTTCCAATTTTTTTGGAAAATATTTGTTATGAACAAAACACAATCACAAAATATAAATCTTTTTCGTTTTAACAAGGACAGTTTAATCAAATTCAACAAGTATTGCCTGTATCATTGCGTATAAATTGTGGCTGTAATGACCACTTTGAAATTTACGGATATTTCATAATGTAGCTGGGTAAGATTTTACCGCTTCATTTAAAGTAACATGAAACACAAATTTAATTTATTTGAAATTTAAAGCACTATAACTGTACAATAAACTCATTTGTTATATTATCTCGCTATCTACAGATTTTTATTAATGTAAATGAATCAGAAATGTCCGTTAAAACATAAAATTTAAGGTGCTGTGTTATAAATAGCATTAACAAATTAATATTAAGTCCTATTTTTCAACATGTAAGTCTCAAAAATCCGTTTGAAAAAACATACTGCATTTATAACACATTGAATGAACTAATTATATAACAAAAATTCCCGAATACTTTTATCAATTTGTTTTCCTTAAATACCTAGTTTGTTCAATAAATATTTTTTAGAGATATGTATATTATACTACACCATGTAATTTGCACATCTGTATTATCTATGGATAATTTTGTTTTACATTTAATTATTATTTTTACTTTCCTGACTAAATTTCTTGGAATGTAATCAATCGTGTAACTTTCAAGCAAAATTATTATTAACTATAATTTCAAACATATAACGTTATCAATTAAAATAAATACAATTATATCCATAGTTACAAATTTAAAATGCATATTGTTAAGTAGCCAAGATAGGAAAAATCATTCTTGAAAGTTTTTGTTGGCATAAAAAACATAATTATTAATGATTATGCCGTCAGGTCTAAATAATACCAAAGGTACTGGGTTTTTATTCCTTGTTTTTATATTGATCAACTTATATTGTGCATCTTTTATAAAAATTCCGTAATGTGGGTAAATATATGGAAATATAAACAGCAATAATAGATTAAGAACTTTTTTTAAATTACTTGACGTGATAAATTCACGGTCGATCTTAGTATCTACATAATGTAAATATTCAATGAGGTAAAGCTAAATGACAAAGCTAGGTTTATTTAAATGTAAACGGAATCCAATACTAGTGACATTAGTGCCAAGCATTATATAAATAAGAACCAAACTTCGCCTACTGTTTCTGTCATTTCATCCTGAGAGATAATAACGTTATTAATTTATTATTTTATATTTATCATCTTAGTTGGTATATAATATTTAAAAAAAAGTTAGGATATTGATAAATATTTAGTAGAAGACTAATATTACCACTTCAAATTTAATGGCTATTCATTTGAATGAAAAATTAAATAAAGAAACATTTGTATGCGATAACTTCAATCAACAATCTTTTGAATGGAACGTAATCAAAGTAATACCTAATTTTCAACAATATATTGTTATAGAGAATATCCATAGTTTTTGTTGATATTGTGTTTATTAACACTATCGTGAATTTTCTTTTATAAACTGAATTTTTTTATAATTTTTTCCGTGGATTCTTGTCAAATGTATAAGAATAACAAATGAATAGATATTTGAAAATATTTTAAAATAAACTAGTTTTTAGAATTTGTATTAATTCTTATTAATACATATTGAGCTTGACGAGTGAGAAAGAATTATTTATGAATAACAACAAAACACTAATTATCAGTATAGATATAAATCATGCATACTATGAATTGAATGATATTCTTAATAAGTCTATGGCGTTAACAAAACACTAAACACTTAAATATTCACCGATGTAAACCGTGTATGACGTATAATTTTATTATTAGTATTGAGAAAAGAACTCTGTTATTCAAAATCATTAAACAATCCTAATGATATACAATCCAAGTGGAATTATGAAAAAGTCTTAAACAATTTCGAAACACAATTATTATATACAACTATTTGAGTCAAACACACGTAATGCTTCTGATCAATTGGAAATTATATAGCAGTTAACTGGTGTGGGCAAAAATCTATTTGCAGGTGTAAAGTTGATTGTAGAGGAAAATTATAAGACGATAACTACAGAAACTCAGGAATTTTCCAAAACCTTAATATTGTAATTGAGAAACTAAATCTGGTAATTCCTATGTTCCAAAAATTTGAAATTATTCTGACTAGTTGGCTACTAATCCCGAATTTCAGAGGCTGTTTTTGGTTAAATAAAGTGAATTATAATAGGATTAGTTAAATAAAATTGTAAATACTCTAAAAAAATAAATCTGCCGGAAATTATGGTTTGTCTGTCTTAAAACATATCGCATTGATTAACTTTTGGTTACATTTATAACTTAAGTATTGGTACCGGAGTGTGCCACATCAGTTCCGAAGCAATAGAAATTCCAATATATCAAAAAATAAATATTATTACGCTAGGTAATTATATACCAATTTCCCAACTACCAGTTTCGGAAAAAGGATAAGAAGTCATGAATACTGCAAAGTTTCACCTTTCATACGAATAAATGTTTATGTAACTTATAACTAATAAATCATAACAAAAAGGTGGCGGGGTTATTTATTCCCATAACAAAAGCTTTTTATTATGTTGATCGTGAAACATTATTGTACCACTTTGGGATTCAGGGGTCCGTGGACTTTCGCATAAATGGATCCGAAGCTACCATTCTGGACAAGCACAGTGTGGAGAAATAGGAGGGGGGGGGGGGGAAGGTTATTCGCTGGCAATAACTGGGTTATACTGTAATCTGTACTTTGTATTGTATATATTTGATTTTTGTAAGGAAAGGTTTTGTGGAAGCACGACTGCTTTTGCGGATAGTACTTTGCTGACGTATACAGTACTGTTTTAAGCTCATATCTGCATTTGGATCTCCAAAGTGACATATATAGATTAAGGATCTGGTTTGATGTAAATTATATGTTAATATTGAATAAAACTAAATTGGTTAGTTTTAGTGTAGGAACATCTGGGTTGAATAATGCGGTACATAAATATTATAAATGTATGTCGAGTGGGCCTTGAATGCATTGAGTATATGCAGTGATTGTAAGTGTGATTAAATGTCTGATAATATATTTAATGTTGTTGGTAATCTGAAATGGAAAATTCGTGTGAACAAATTACAATTTGAATTATTCTCAACTCTAAGGAAATTTTATTTTGTACGATATATACGTCTGTTGTTTGTTAAACAAACCACATTTATTTGTCCCTTGTTAACTCAAGCTCACAATACGGGATATCAACTTGGGGAAGGACTCTATGGAGTAACTTGCCAACATTATGGACCGTGATGCAAGATAAAGTTTATGTATCAGTATGATTACATTATTTTAGTTTGTTTTTCGGTTTATATAAAGTTAGGTGTACAGGATATTATATGTTTAATTATTAATGAATATTTTAGGCACTATACAAATAAATGTCTGTAAAAATTTGTAATTAATTCGCTCTGTATTGTGCAACGGTGTATTTTATACTCTGAATTAATTTAATTGTCCTATAATTTGTAATTTTTACTAAGGTAAATATATTAACAATAATCTCTTTGGCATATTCTATCCTATCCTCACTTGTCGGACACGAAGATTTTATTTCGCTTAGTAATTAATACAACTTTTTTGTGGCTATCTTTACGAATTCAATTTTACTGAACGTTATACAAAATATAATAAATAGTTTAAAAAAGTATTGATTCGTACTTATGTCTATAGTTTTAAGTTCAAACATTTTTTTCATCAGCGAGTTTACCAACAAACCTAGTTGACTTTAAATGTGTATAAACTACTTTTAAAGTCAACGTTCGTAACAATAGTGTTTAGTTAATGATTACTGTTAACATCACGTTATCTGCATTTATTAAGTTAAGCTTACTTTGAAATTTTTTTCCGTGGTGTCAAAGTGCTACCAGTGCAATAAAATCTTATATGCTTAGCATATCTTTTTACAATTTTGTAAATTTAATAATTGTAAGGCTTATTTACTAGCTAAGTGATACATCTCCTTGCTATGAAAACACTGTCTATTTATAAACAAATTTTTTATAAATTTTTTTCTATAAATGATAGGACTTATTTTAAAAAATATCAGAAATTTAGAAAATAACACAAATTATTAAGTTTACCTAATAAAGCAAAATTTAAAATAAAGGTAAAAAATAACTAACAATAATTTAATAAAGTTGTTAAATTTAAATGCAACTAAAAAGGCTGTATACAAGTTTAGAGATGTTGGTGTAAAAAGCTGATTATTGTACAGACAATGGAGACCTTCTACTGTTTCAGTTGTGAATATTAATTTCACAAATTTAATTTCTTTTCTTTACATTTGTTTATAATATTTGTATGTTTCGGTATTGTTTCCAGTGGATTTATGAAATTCTATTTAAATGAATACATAGGCAGTAAGTACACTCTTTCCAGCAATTTTAACTGCTTATTCAAGTTAAGAATGTCAAAATATACAGCAAGAAAGCAGAAAAGTAATTGCTGAAGTTCCCTCTCTTTTTTAAGTTAAAATCATGATGACTACAGTTCAAAATAAATATTATATACATTGTAACTAAACCTACGGTTAATTTAATATTATTTTAGCAATGTGGTTTATAATCATATTATTCATTATAATCGAACTGATCGAAAGAATTATCAAATCTAATTTGTATTATAGAATATGTTATTTAGTGTTTAACTTATTTAACCTGCAAAGT
>JAGFPH010002283.1:174336-208103 GCA_018207615.1 Philaenus spumarius | reverse complement strand
GCGAGTAGCCCACTCCGAGATAATTAGAAAATAGCCCATTCGTAATACCTCCATACTGACTCTAGTTACAACACTTTCACGGGTTATGTTTATTTTGCTAATACTTCTTTGTAGACAACATTCTTCATTCGTCGCTCTGGCTGCAGAATTACCAGGTTATCAGGAGAGCTTACTCGAGAACATGCAATGTACAGTTGGCCATGAGAGAAACAGTCATTCCTTAAATCCACGCCAGTCACTTTCAAAGACTGACCTTTAGGGTTTCAAAATAGGCTCAAAAATTTTAGCAGAGGCTTCGCTCGGAGATATGAATAAATGAATGATAGAAATATCTGGTAAATATTGAACGTTAATAGGAACAAAACGTATTTAGCGTTTCTTCCAAATCAATATAAAAATATGTATCCAATTTAGGCTTACTTATTATGATCACCTATGAGACAGAAAGTGCCAAAGCAACGATTTCTGAAAGTTTGAGGTATATTTAACGTCTATGAGTAGGGCCTACATTTTATCTAAAATATTTTCTACGAAATGTTATATTTGTGAGTACATTTTAATAAAATAATGGCTATATAAAGGTGTAATTGTCCCATTTTATCTCTTAGATGCAAGTACTTGAAATGCAAATGGCTTTTCTTTTTGTATACCTTATTAATAATATGTACCAAATTTCAGCTATCTACCTTTATGGATATTCATAGAAATTGTTTTACATATATAGGGGTAGGAACCTCAATTTTAACGCAAGTAACTTAGTCATAGGTAAAAAAAAATTTTTGGTTCGTTTTTTCTATTTAAGAAATAAGTGTAATAAAATTTAGCTCTCTACTTTAAAGAAAAGTAAGACAATTATTATTTATTGTTTTACGAATATTTTTTAAATGTTCGCCCTTAGACGTAAGTAATCGAAATGCTAGTGCAATTAATCTTTCAATTTAAATGTTATGAAGCAACTGTGTCAACCAACAGCACTTTAGCTTCATTGGAAGGATACGAATTTATTTTTATTGTAAAAGACCCCCATTTTACTTATTAGAAGCAAATATTTAAATAGCATATTTTATTATTTCTTTACTATACAGCACTTAAAATTAATATTTGCCAACTTTCAGCTCTCTACATATGTGGGGAGTTAGTAGGATTAATATTTATTGTTTTTGGAATTGTTATCAAATGTGGAAATATTTTCACCCTTATCAGAATGTGACAAAATGTCAAAGTGGTTTATTTTGTATATGAATCTTGTAAGAAATAGTATTAAATGTACAGAATGTCAGCACTCTATCTTCAAGGAAAGATTTTTTTGTTTTAGGGGTTGTTTCAACCTTTAAAGAGCAATTATTTAAAACTCTTTCTTAAAATGCACCATTATTTCTTAAAATTCTTTCTCGAGGTGCACCTCTAGCGCCTATGAGAAAACTTGTACCAAATTTCACTGTAATAATTGAATATGTTTAATTTAGGGGATGTTACTAAATTGTACCCCCTTAGCAGAATGTGACAAAATGTGAAACTGGTTTACTTTTAATATGATCTTGTAATATATAAATGTACAAAATGTCAGCTCTCTAGCTTTAAGGAAAGTATAAACATGTATATTTATTGTTCTAGAGGTTGTTTCAAATCTTAATGGCTAAATATTGTAAACTCCTTTCTTTGTGCGAATCCAGCGCCTATGGCCAATATGTGGACCAAATTTCACGTACCTAGCATTAATATTTTGTATAGTTTTAATGGTTGTTAGTAAATTTTCACCACTTAGCAGAAACTGACAAAATCTAAAACTGGTTTATCTACTTATATAAAGCTAGACGGTAACACTGATTCACTGACATTCATTATTAGGCACTTCCGGTAATTGGAACCCGATCAACCGTATACTTGAATTAAAGCACTCGACGAAAAACATTAGGGAAAATTGCCAGAATTTAACATTTTTTAATTTTGGAAGCACCTTTTGGGCGGGAACGATTTTTTATATTTTTTGAATTTCTTAATTTTCCCCCTTTGAGCGCATTTAACAAGAAAGCGGTAAGAGATAGCAACAAATGTTAAATACAAAAGTTGTAGAAAATTAAATTTCAAAGGATTTTCCGTCATATTCAAGATTCAATCATCCATATAGCCACTATTCATCCGAGAAGGGAGGCTCCGCCCAACGTTCTTAAAGCTAGACGATTTCACTGATTCACTGACATTAATTATAAGGCACTTCCCGTAATCGGAACCCCATCAACCTTATACTTGAATTAAAGCTCTCGACGAGAAACTTTTGGGAAAATTGCCAGAATTTAACATTTTTAAATTTTGAAAGCACCTTCTAGGCGGGAACGATTTTTTTATTTTCTTCATTTTCCCACTTTGAGCGTATTTAGCAAGAAAACGGTAAGAGATAGAAAAAAAATTGAAATACAAAAAATTTAGAAAATTTAATTTTAAACTAACGGTTTTCCATCTAATATAAGATCCAATTATCCGTTCAGCTGCTATTCACCCGAGAAGGAGCTCCGGCACACAATCTTTCAAATTTCCCATGTTAATCTTATGGAGATAATTTTTAATGAGTTTGAGTCAGCTGCCAAATAAAATAGCTGATTTATGCTCGGTCACCTATGTAAAAACGAGCCAAAGATTAACGAGATTCTTTAGCGAATTAGCGGGATTGGGTTCAGGGGCAGAGCCTCTAGTTTGTTATATGTATCTTGTAAGAAATACATGAGCAAAATGTCAACTCGCTAGCTCTAAGAAAAGTATAAAAATGTATATTTATCGTTTTTAGGGGCTCTTATCACGTTTTCACGATTTAGCAGCAAATATAAAAATGTAAAATTGGTTTACTTTTTATATGAATCTTGTAAGACATAAAAAGATTATACAAATTTTAGCTTTCTGGCTTTAAGTGAAGTATAACAAACAATATTAATTATTTTATGGGTTGTTTCAACCCTTACAGGCCAAATATTTTAAAATCCTTTCTTAGTGCGCCTCTAGTGCCAATAATCAATAATATGTGTACCAAATTTCAAGTTCGTATGGTTTTTTAGATACTGTGATCAATCAATGAGGAGTTGGTTTTCGATCTATATTATTATTTGATTCATGATCAGATTTACGTTAATTATTGTATAAATAATTAATATTTTGTTTATAATTTATTTCAATATCTTAGGAATTCATAAAAACACTTTTTTGTGTTCAATATTTTTTTTGTAGACAATCTACAATAATTGTTATTTTGATTTACCTTTTTCTTTTGAAAGGAGAAATAAATGGTAGCTCAGCGGTAAGGCGTTGTCCGTCATACGAAAGGTTAACATACACTCATTGGCGTTGTCTATTACTGCGAGTTATTTCACAAAATTAAAATTAAAATTATTTATGACAAAATCCAAGATTGTGAGATACAATTTTTGAATCTCACTTTATGGCATTTATATTTTGTTTATACATGTTTAACTTAGTTGATTATTTATAAAATTTATGTAAAATAATGTGATATTGCTGTAATTATTAGTGACAAACAACGGAAATGCAGTGTTACAAACTGTAAAAAACAAAGTTCGTCTGCAGAATAATTTACTAAAGTTATTGAGTGACTCAATATTATTATATGCTATTATTTCATGGCAATATAATAGTTTAATCTAATTGCAGTAATAACTTATACGTCGGAACATTACAACCGGCCAACCTAGACAAAGTAACTTTTTACACAGCTTTAAAAATTGGATTTAAGCCTTAATTTCAAATTACAAAATTTGAGTTTTAATTTAAAAGTTTTCAAGAAATTTTTGGATTTTTTTATAAATTTAAATTCTGTTCATGGTTAAAAATTTGAAATGATTAGAGACGAAACAATGTTTTTAACTGTAAAAATCATATTTTTCTTAAAATTAGTTTTCACTAACCCCACAAGAAATAAGTAATATAAACTGTTATTTAATATACTTTACTATATTCTCAAATAAATCATTTCTCTAATACAATAAGGGATACAAAAATTATTTGCACTTAATACACTCAGTGACCGAGTGTAAAGACAAGTAAATACCTTAAATAAAAAAATATTAATTGATTTCTTCATATACATGATAAATGTATTAAATACATTCTCTAATTATATTCTGAACAATATAAACTGATTAGCGTATGTTTTTTTGTTACAAAACTTGGTAGGATTAAGGTTTAACTACTAACTTGGTTAACTTCCAGAATGAAGTTGGCTAATAATCACTCCCACAAACTTGAACAACATTAGTTTACTTTATGTACAGCATTAGCCGAGTGTAGTAACAGATAGTAAGTTGTGTGAAGTTTGTTCTTTCCATGATGAACATGTTAGATGATGAATTAAATAAAATTTTATTTGGGTTTATTTAATTTATTCTTGAAAATTTTACATGTTTGATATACATAGTTTATATTAGTTAGGCCTAAAAAACACTGGTCACAATTTATGACAATATTTTTTAACTTTAAAATTCAATTATTGGTCCTACAATAGTGTAGTAAGTAAAATGTTCTTTATAATATTACTTAGAATAATTTTCATTGATGGTATTTAAAAGAATAATAAAACATTTGGGTTGTTTTTAAATGTACCATACAAACAATCATTTTAAATGATTTATAGACATAATAAATTTCTAAATCAAATCCTGACGCAGATATAATAGTAGAATAATTCAAATACCAATGCAATTCAGTTTTAAACATAAATTTAGATTTTTAATTTTAAAAGACAGAAAATAAGGTATCATTGATAATTACAAAATAATTAATGAACTTCAACTGCCTTGTATGAATAAAATTAATAACAGATATTGGAGTCCAACTTTAAATAATTTGCTTTTTCATAAGGAATTTCTCTTTGAACAAAAACACTAAATAAAAACACACACTGCATAAGTTTGAACAACAATGTTTACAAAAAGCATGGGGTTTGATAAGAAAACACATTACGATCATACATTAACGATCTAAATATATTTATAAATAATGAAACAAAAATCCCTAAACGTACAATATTGTAAATAAACAATTTTACCAGCAAATCTTTTTTGATGTTCATTTTACAATTTGATATATTCTCTGTCATTTGCGGAAGAAAAAGATTTTTCAGTAGGCAAAAGTATATTCGGATTAAAACAGGTAAACATATATAGCAATTATTGAGTCAGGCTTTAAATGCGAAAGACGTTAAATTGAGGAAACGTAGGATGCAAGCATTTACCAGGTCTAATTGCATTGTAATTACACATCTGTAACTAATTACCATTCGTGGAACTTTTGTGTAATTACTGATTTGCCTCCGGGATTTAAAAACTACACGTTTAAAAAATCCATACAAACTTTTGAAACCTGAAATAAGATAAAGTAAAAAATAAATAATATAATATCTTGATCACTGAGGTATTTGAATATAATATATATAATGCTAAGGGTGTAGTTTAGAACAGCACGTAAATTTACACGGTTAGTTATTAAATTGATATTTATTTGGTTTTACGTATAGCAACTTTAGTTGTACAC
Source organism: Philaenus spumarius (assembly GCA_018207615.1). Classification (NCBI taxonomy): domain Eukaryota; kingdom Metazoa; phylum Arthropoda; class Insecta; order Hemiptera; family Aphrophoridae; genus Philaenus; species Philaenus spumarius. Next base: position 202,568 of record JAGFPH010002283.1, on the reverse strand, counting down.
ACAACTCTCTCATTACTAAAACAAACTGGTAAATAGATAATTGTCTGTTCTTAGATAAGGGTATACCAGAATGTATGATACGTTTAGAAAATTCTCGCACACAATGAAATGAAATGAAGGTAGTGATTTTATTTATACATACTAATATTATACTACACAATATTCAAACCAACAAACACTTTTGGCATGGTCTAAAATTACCGTCAGCCAGGTTGGCACTAAACTATAGAAATAAACATATTCTTAAACATATCTATACCATGAAAATAATAACAGTTCATAAATTAGAAGAATCATTCTGGCACACAATTTCTGTTTACAAATATTTTTTGTGAAATTTTGAGTAAATTATATTCTTTACAACTTCATGTATTAAAATTTTGTATTTTTATTAAAAAAACGAAGATAAAATAACAAGAACTAGATATGCAATTTTTAGAACTAGTTTTAATCATGTGGGTTTGTGTACCCGTATTCCAGCAGCTGCTAAAAGATAAAAAATTACGTACATCTTAGCGTTTATTTTTTATATTTAATAATTACACTTAATTACATGGCACTATTGAAACTGAACACAATGTCATGTAAGTAAGTAAACTAATGCAATGTTAAAAAAACATATTTGACTTAGATTGCTTACAGATTAATGTAAAAACAGCACCTGAAATAATGTTTTATAAAGTGACATATGTTTGTGGTTATTATTATTGTAAGATCAACTACAATAAAAGTGATGAACGAACCAATAAAACAGCATAGCGCAAGCACGTATTGTTTTATTTGTTCTATCTTTCATTTCCGTTTAGTGACGAAGAATTTGTTTTAGACATTAAGACAACACCAAATACCAAAGACAATACGCATGCGCTATCCATACATGTTCACATAGGCATAGGAATTAAGCACTATTGTACCATTTTAGATTAAAACTTGAACACATAATCTCATTACTAATGCGTTTATTAACTCAAACTCGTTTCAACGACAAAGTCGCCATCTTCAGTGATGCACAAGCTACTATATTCAAACTATAAATTTTAATAAACGTATTAGTTGAGAGATTCTGTATTCAAGTTTTTGTCTATCGATATATATAATATATATCCATATCTTATCACAATTCAAGCACAATATTTATTTACTAGTATACTATATAGGCCTACTTCTTGTTTTTGTATACTAGTTGCAGATCTAATGTAGGCTATAATATGATATATATGATTGAGTTTCAGGTTAGAATTAACTGTAAATGTACGTATTTTAACAATCCTTTTTGTTTACTTAATTCTTGACACCTTAAAAAACAACTTAAGCGTACAAACTTAAAACTATAATTTAAACAATCGCTAAATATATTGTGCAATTGGTCTGAACTATTGCTATTTAATAAAATCATAAAAGTTTGAGCTTCTGTTAATGTAAAAATAAAGGCTTTCTGAGGATGAAACTTGCGAGAATTTTAAAGTGAACCGTAATATTGTTTTACCTCAATTACTGTATGTGATATTTTGCGGGTAAAATTATTTATTTATGTAGATCTATTATTTACATTTTTTTTCAAAATTCATTTTATTCCAAAATAAATCAAACAATACAACCATGCTCTTACGTTATACTATTTGGTTTACCGTTAATTGTTAGGTGCTATACAGACATTTTTCTTATATTGTAGGTTAGATAAATTTTGTTGTTTCTAGGCCTAAGGAGTGTCTTCTGAAGAACGAAATAAAAAGCATTGTATCACGTTAGACATTTTCAACGACTTCTATCCACAAAATAGATCATAATATACCAGTAATTTTTCACGGGGGTTTGTAGTAATATTTATTAACATAGTAGTTGCTATTGTTGAGTGCTTTGCTCGTTTACCACTTTCCTTTCTACATGCTGACACGCAATGTTTTATTAATATTTTATTTTAATGTCACTAGATCACAAATTAAACTGCATTATTTAAATTATTTTCTAAACAACACTTAAAAAGAATCAATCGATTTTATAGTAGAAGGTATTTCGGCTGGATGTCAGAATTTAAAATCACCGTTTACTACGAATGCTGTGGAATTACCAGTTCTGAGGACTAGAAATACTCCCTAAGAGTATTACACAAAGTTAAACTCTAAGTAGGGTTCTATATTCAGTACGGTTTGCATAAATTAAAAACATCATTTGGAATATATATTTTTGTAATTATGTTTAGCAACAAAGGTTTGATATTGTTTTTAACATAACATTGTTTGGGATTTTAAAGTTTAATTTATTTATATTACCCAATATTAATAAATAAATACAATAATTCCTGATTAACGTAAGAACTTAAAATAAATTTATTTCATTTATTAATTAAAAATAATTCGGTAGAGTTGTCGTTGAAAATTATTTAATAAGCCAATAATTAATTATGACACATTTCTAACTTCTAATAAATGTAATTCTTGAAACTTTAAACACATAATTTAATATATTATTGTGTACATTATTGTGTATATTAATTGTGTACATTAATTTAATATATACACAATATTATTTGACTTAGCCTAACAGCAGATTCTTGTTTATACAGTAGCAACAAATAAATATTTATAACTTTAAATATAAAAGTAATGAACATAATTTTACGATTGCATATTAATATGTGAACTAACTCTGCTCTAACCACATTTTTTTATTATTATACAATAATTGCTGAATATTCTTGATTAATGAATGTGTAGGATTATTTATTTCCCCAATACGAAAGCAATTTAAATATTAAAACTCATTGACCGAGCGAAGCGAGGTCTCCGTTTTAACTCGACCGTTTGGCATTTCGTCTGTGTATCTATATGTCTGTGTGTCTGTGTGTCTGTCTCACGATTACGGCCAAACGCCTCAACAGATTTTGATGATTTTTTGCATGAATGTTCCTTATTCCTAGGCCGAGCCATGGATATATAAGTTTTTTTTCCATTTTTCATTTTTAACCCCTTAAAAAAATAAAAATGGCGGCCGCACCGTTTCTCTCAGTGTAAGCTTTTTTCTAAAGCCAGTTTGTGGCTTAACCTAAAGTCAAATTTAAAAACTAATGACATTTTGCTAGTTTAAATTTAATATTCAACAAAATTGTATCCTTGATTTTTTCCGCATCTCTAACTGTAAGCTCACAAAATGGCCGTAAACTTCAAATTTGTTAAAAATCCTCCAAGTTTTTGTATTTCAACCATGTTTTTATACGTTTATTCTAAACCAATTCAAAAGTGTTGCATAGCTTTTTTGTAGATAAAGGTTCAAAGAATTCATATATTCCAGTAAAAAAATGATTGAAGTAAAATCAACAAAGTTATTAGATCAAGAAACATTTATTAGTTATTAGCATGTTCATTTTTGTTCAGTAACGAAAGGAAAAAGTTCAAATTTAGGCCTACATAAAAAGTAGTAAAAATTATTGTAATTGTTTTCATAAATGTAAAAACGTTTCGTAATTTAGTTCTAAATAGAATTATATACAAATATTTATCAATTTCAAATTTATTATTTTGAAAACACCAGTTTTTATGTTCTTACTACAAGACTGCTAACAAAACTAGGCCTGATTTGAATAGTAATTTAGGAATATATCCTCTGCAAAAAATGGCATATAATAATAAGAAAGTGTAGAGGATAAATCAAAGAATTAAACTGAATACTTGTAAATTTCATAAAAGTATTTGACTTAGCTTTACTTGAATTATAAAATGAGATGAAACAAATGAAACGGCTCGGCGATAAAGGACATACAAAAAATGACCTTTGGACACCGTGGGAAATGTTTGTACATGGGTTGAGAATAAAGTTGAGATCACTATCAGGACGTTTTAACATCGTTTGTTTTCATTATTTCTAATATTGGAATATGATATGGAAGTTATGGAACTGTAAATACATTATTAAGTTTTAGTTATTTAAGTATGTAAATATTAAATTATATGTTTTCCTTCTATAACTTGATATTTTAACCTAAATAAAACACAATGACTCTAAAAGAAAATCTTTAGCAGTTAAAGCTCAAGAAAAGAAAAAAAACGAGAACTAGAAATCCCGGAATCGCGGGAATTGTAAAATAATGTTTCGCTGGCTAAACCTTGTGCTTACTTCCTTACTGGCACACTATTTTTAACCTAAGCTCAAAACCACATTTGTTATTTTAACGAGAGAGGTCTACTGTTCACAGAACTACTAGTTATAAAATTACAACGTCTTTGTTAAAAAAAAACTAAGAGTTTAAATAAAAATTAGAAATATAAATTACTTCCAAGTATGAAACTATCAGGTAATGGAATTCTGTCTCACAAGTAATCCATTCTATTGATATTAGACTAAACCGATGTTTATTGTAACACTCCTGAATCAATTCAATCCGCTTCGGACATAAACGTTTCCACGATCACAATAACTACAGAGCTAAATCTGAATCTGTTTATGCAATTTCCTGAATATCTCATGTTGTTATCCTGTTCTCCTATAACATGAATGTTTGGGTGCATTGTTTATTGCAGTAAAGGTGAGTTAAATCGATATATGACTAATTAATGTAGTTTCTTGCCTAAATGCTAAAGTTATAGTTAGTAACATTGTAATTTTAATTTTCAATTATATTATAAAATATTTTAAATTTTTCAACAGAAAAACGTGTAATATTATTATATAAAAAAGGAAATTACAAAAAATTTAATTTTAACAACATAAAATAGTTAAAAGAGAAATAGTAAAAACAAAATAATTGTAATAATAATTTTTTTAAATAATATTAATTTATATAATATTCTAAAAGTTCGTATAGTTTTATCATAGCAATTTCTATTTTATTTTTACTTTGACATGATTTTAAGAAAAGCGTTTTAGTTAAGGTTGGTTGGTAGATGTGAAAATTAAAAAATATATTACTATTAAATGTGATTTATTTAATGTATGCGGTTAAATAATGTTCGTACTTTGAGAAGAAAGGCCTGGGTTTAGACAAAATATAGCTCTTCTAAATAAAACAATCACCATATAAATATTGGGATGCAAGTCAGAGGTGAATCAACCTATCAAATTAAATTAATTTCATCGAACCGAAAAAAAAACTTTGTTTACGGGAGGAGCATTTATAATGTCTTAATACGGTCAAATTTTTTTCAGTGAATGATGATGAGTCGATGGTTCGGTGAAGATTATCCAGCTTGCTTGACTTTAACAACTACCTTCTGTTTTAGTAAAGTACCAGATTGCAGCTTGCAGTCATTAATGAGTCCCCTAGATGGTGCTACTGATCTCCCCAGTGCATGTCCGTGGTGAAAGGCAGAATTTTTTAGTGGGTATAGTGTTTCTCACTTTCATAGTAGTACTTGGATGGTAGTTAAGATACTCAACGAGCACCGAGTCACAGCCTACACTATCAAGGGGATTAGGACGAGGTGTTTACTGGCAATATGGAGGGTAATTTTTAACCAATCTACGATATTAGCGATGAAGATCAAGACGATATTAGGCCTACCAAGGATGACCGGATCGTCACCGGAGGTAGATGACATCATTGAGACTTAAACTCTCAACGAGGTGCAGGTTAAGCTTTAAACGACCACTGGAATGGTTTGGTAAGGATGAAGGTCATTGCGTGCTGGATCTTCTCAGTTAATTGAGTTCTGAGTAACATGTTCAATTCTTACATCCGATTGCGGCACTTCTCATTACAGTGAAAAACTGTTAAGATTATTATCATTCTGAAACCAGGAAAAGAAATAGCTCTGCTGCAAAATATCTCCAAAATGGTTTAACGTCTTTTCCTGTCTAGGTTGCAGTAATGTCTAAAGGATTATATTAGATTCGAGGAGTTAGGCTTCAGACGGAGACATTCTTCTAACCTTAAGCTGGTTCTAGTTATCAATCAGCTGGTTATAAGAAGTACTTGCCGTCTGTTGCAGTGTTACTAGACGTCAGTAAAGCGTTTGATAAGGTATGTCACGAAGATATCCAAAATAAGTTAAGTGATTATCCTGCACCGGAGGCTACGGTGGATTTGATTTACTCTTACCTCTTGGGCAGATCCTTCAAGACCTTCGTAAACGTTGCACTCTCTACCTTACGGAGAGATGTAATGAGTTCGTTAGTTACAATTATTCATAACACTTAAATCAGCTGATTGTTGTTCACTTTTTAAAACTAAAAATGTTATTATTAAATGGATGCTAATCAATATTCGTTTAAATTTCCCTAACTTCGTATTTATTAACAACCAGCTACATATTTTCTTGACGTATAGGCTTGTATGTGTATTGCGTACAAGTCTTCAACCTCGTTGAACAACAATGTTTGTAGTACTGTAAAAAACACAAGTATTACAAAATGTTTACGTAAATAAGTATAGTATTTAAAAACAATATAATCCATAGCATTGCATATTATAGTGCTGCATATCATAAATATAGTATTTTAGAAAACTAAATTTGTTTAAAGTCTTATACATATTAAAATTGTTTAATGAACCTTATAATATCAAATGAAAATGTTATTCGGAGCCTAAATGATTGCTAGTTTGAAAGTAACTAATGTAACTTTTCTAAAACTATGAGAATGGTAAAAATTTAACTTATTTATTTAATCGATAGGCCTATTAGTTGTTGTTTTTTTACAAAAAGTATGTATATAAAACAAGTCATATTTCAACACATTGTAACGAAACACACAAATCACAAAATACAATTAACTCAATGTTTTAAGCTGCTATAATAATATTAATATACTATATTAATATTTAATATACACAATATATTAAATATTAAAATTAATATTTAAATATACAATAATTATCATAAATACACAAAATTGAAAACAAAAATAAAAATCTGTAAGAATAACCTAAAAATATATAAGTTAAAGCAGAATTAAAAAAATAGATCACAAAATAGTACTATCATGATGCACAAACTTATACATCGAGGAAAAATATGTAGACAATAAATATTGTCTAAGAATGTTTTTAAAAATCCTGTAAATTTGGTATATTTGTATTGCTTTTAAGAAGCTTATTCATGAACTTTGCACCAACTTTTGAGGGATGTTTACTGTTTAACCCTGTGAGGGATACATTTAACCAGTGTTGTCTGGCACGATACTTACAAACTTCTCTGGTGAAATAATTGTGTTTATCCATTTTTTGGACATGACCACACTTGAATTACACCAGAAGTACTCCGAATTTCTTGAAATTGTTTTTACAACTTGTTTTATTATTTAGCCATGCAATAAGCCTTATGGCTCTTTTTTGCAAGACAAACACTTTTTTTCAAATTCTGAACTGATGAGTTTCCCCAAAGAAGAATTCCATAGATTAAATAATGTTACAATAGCCCATATGGGCTGTTAAAAGTATGTACTACAGTATAGCTTAAAATTTCTCAGTACAAATAAATATACCTGAGCTAATCTTGGCACTAATACTGCTAATGTGGTCATTCCAGTTAAACTTTTCATCAATTAGAAGAATCAACAATTTGATTAAGTGCTCTTCTTCAAGTATGCTATCACCTAGCATGACACTTGGTGTCTGATTTGAGCTATGCTTTCTACCGAAGGGTAATCACATAGTTTTGCATGGATTGATTATTAAATTGTTTTCAGCAAAATCCTGTCCAGTGGCTTGACTTGTATAGCAGTATTGTGCTCCAACATAATCTGCTTAAAAATTTGGTGTTGTATCATTAGCAAATTTAATGACTCTATTAGCATATACTAATGATGATAAATCATTAATATTATAGAGTAAACATAATACTGGGAAAAGAACTGATCCTTGCGAAAGTCCATGCTCAGCTCAGTCTCTTTAGACAGCCTTCAGCAACATAACATACTGTGTTATATTGGGAAAATATTATTTTATCCATATTAATGGAATATCTATAATACCAATATTTTCACAACTCTTAAATAACAAATTTTAATCAACACAATCAAAAACTTTAGAAAGGTGTATGAAAATACTCATAACTTCAATTTTGTTATCAAGATCTACTATAGGAAGTCCATTACCTTGACTACGGCGTCGATTATGGATTACTTTTTAAAACTCATATTGGTTCCAACACAGGACATTCAATTATCTAAATATTTAAGAAGCTCCTATACAAACAGTTTTTCAAAAACTTTGCTAAATTTCGGAAGCTTATAAATGGGTCTAAATTATTAATATAAATTCTTTCTCCCATTTTAAATTAAGACCTTAGTAGATTTTAATCCAGCTAGGAATTTACCTTCGGAGAATTAATAATTTACTAAAACCTGAATAGGGTTGTAAAGTTCTTCAGAACACTGTTTCATAAGGCACAAAGAAACTTCATTAATATCAGTGGACTTTTATTTTTTAATTTCCTAATAGTTCAGGAATCATCCTCTTCATGCACAGGCAAAATAAATATTGACGATTCCATGTCTCTGTTTTGGAATAAGATGACTTAACATTATATTTTTTTAAATAACATGTGACTGAAGGTAGTATTAAAGAAATCTGCAGAAATTGATGGTTTAGAATAACTAACATCATTAACCTAAAACGTCCCATTAACATTCTGTTTACTAACATCATTAACATAAAACGTCACATTAACATTCTGTTTACTAACATCATTAAACTAAAACGTCACATTAACATTCTGCTTACGAACATCATTAATAATTTATCAAGAAAGTTTATTAAAATTATCCGGTAGACACATTTTTTTTACTGCAAATGATTTAACTGCTACTATTGAACTTCTGTATATTAGATTGTAATTCTTATAATATAGTCTGAATTCTTGAAAGGTAATTGTTTTTTATATTTCATAATACAACTTTAACTTCTCCCTAAATACAAAAATTCCTTTGGTTATCCACTTTATTGTTGTTCTGTTTTGATTTCATTTTAATTCGATTCTTTTTAAAGAACAAGCAACGCTAAGAAAAAACATTCAATTTTGGCATCTAGGTCATGCTAGTTTTAAAACTCTCCCAATTAAAAGTAAAGGACAGCAGTTCTTAGACTCTCTAAACAGGTCAGTTAGTTCCAGTTCTTATTTTAATTATTAAAGGGAAGTTAAAGTTTACTAGTAATATTGCTGTATCGTTAGTGTTCTTCGGCAACTCTTATATTGCACTTAAAATTTAAACAAAAGCCATTGGGGAATAATCCAAGCTATTTTCCTAATAAAATATCATTCAAATAATAAGTTGAATAAAAAAACAAATAAAGCATTATAATGACTACTAAATGTGGATCTGCTCCTTTAGAAACATATTAATACATTCCCATCTGATCTTTATATCTTATAACCACTGATTTTTACCGAAATACAAAGTAACTATACTTCATATACGTTTGACCGTAATTGATATTGACTTATAAATTTGTTTAAACTATTCACATACACAAGTTATTGTGTTGTAGCACCGGTGATTGATGAAGTTAATTTATACCGCGGCTAGAATTTATTCGGCGACAACAAGTATTACAAAAAAAATAAAACAAATAAAAGTTTAGTTTCTGAATCGGCCCTGATAAGGACCGTATGTGGGACAGAATGTGCCTGAAGGGCGTTTTAATTTACCTTTGAAACTTGGACCTAAAAAGGACCATTTAGTGCCAGATAGGCCAACGTTCGAACGAATTGAATTTTTAAACTCTTTTGGACCCTGAAAAGGGCCGCTTGGTTCTTTGTGAAGAAGTCCTAGTCTTTTTGGGACCTAGGAGCTTCTCTGTTCCTACTATCGCTGAAGGCGCGGGTGTGGCGTACGCGGGTGCTGCTGAAGGCGGCAGGCTAATAAGTTGCGGCTTGTGTCAAAAGAAAACTATAGGCGGCGCGCTGAGGTGACGCAGTTGAAAATACTTCCTCAAAAAGTCCGGGTTAAGCCCGTCGATGTGCGCTGGACTCGGTCCGTCGGTGGTTCGACGCAAAGGGGGAAATTTAGCCTGCGAAGTATTGATGGGTTCAGGTGAAGCCTGCGTTGGTATGCTTGTACCACGGCGAAGTTGCTTGAGACGCTTGACGACGCGGCGCTGCGCGAATTTGCTGCGGTAGGTCGGTGCTGGCATGAAGTGCCAAAAGAATTAATTGCAGGTGAAGCCTGTGAACGCTGCGCTGTCGTAGTTCGTTGCGAGGAACGCAGTAGCCCTGAATAGTGCTCAGAAGCACTACCCGTTCACCAAGACGACTGCAATGTCTTGGATCGGCGAGACTACCTTGTTTGAAGCGGCCCTGAGAAGGACTGTGTAAAGCTTGAAGAGCGTAGATTTGTATCGGGTGACACGTAGCCGGAGCTACGGCGGAGGTTCTAGCCGGACTAGCCTCTTTTCCGCGAACGGGTCTTCTCAGTGTCTGCTGTCCGGTTGCGCTGGTGTTGTCTCGATGGTAATTGAATTAAAAGAACCAGTAATTGAATTATAGAATATCGTTTATTGAATCGTATTTGGCCCTGTAGCAAGTCGGCAGTACTTCCTCCTCAGTTCGCTTAATTCTTTGGCAGTAACTCTTTTATGCCTCGGCTGAGGACTTTGGCACTCGTTGCGGGAGACTTCCCGTCTTCTTTCCTCACTGGCAGTCTAGGCTGGAGCGTATTCGTTAGCTGGTGCTGGCTCAGTGGTAGTTCGCTTGTTGTAGAGTTGAAGTTGGCTGTTTCTTATTGTCGAGGTGAACGAAGATACTCTTGGGAACGTAGTCGGCGAATTACAGTACAGCAAAGTTGCCGAGTTCCGAACCAGTGTAAAGTTTGGAAGTCTTGGCGCGTTCTTAAGTTTGTGGTTGCAAGTTCTTAAGTTCGCGTGGGGACTTAGAATATTTCGTCAGAAGTTACGCGGGAGATTGTAACCTTCTCGGACGCAGTGCGATGAACGCCGAGAAAGTTTGAAGTCGTTTCGGCCGTTTGTGCGATGATATAATTAGTTTTTGTTCGGCAAACGTTTCTACGTTTGCCACTAAATATATAACGTGACCGGGGAACTGAATTTACTGCGGATTATTGAGATATTACGATAGATGTTCCGCGGGAGATTACCGAACAACTTTCCCGTAAGACAAGGTCTTGTCGGCGGGGAGAAGTTTTACGGTAGAAGTGAAGGAGCCGTTCGCAGTGAGGTCGTAGTGTCCTTGGCGGGAGAACTTGTTCGCTTCCCAGACAGCTGCAGTGGTCTGAACGGTCCTTTGAGAAGTTTGTAGGGGAAACAAAGCTAGTTGACTTTCTCGGAAGAAGAGGTCTCGACTCCCGAGGAAAGTAGACGTCGATCATGAAGCTTGTCGGGAGATATACGACGTGTCCTTGGCGGCCGAACGTGCCTACGTTCGCCAGACAGATGTTATATCGTCCCGGGGACTTGTGGAGTGAAGCTCCGGGGAAATTTATTCGAGTTTTCCCGTAAAAGCATTTACGGGAAAATCGCAAGACGCTGACTGATGTGGACCCTTATGAGAGCCCAAAAGTTTGTTGTAGAATTATGGTTCGTTGTCGCATTGAAGTTGGCCCTTTTGAGAGCCAAGAAGTTTGTTATGGAATTCCGATTGTTGCTTCGAAGTGTTGTCGACCCTTTCGAGGGCCGAGAAGTTATTTCGGAAATTCCACCGGGTGTTTCGCTTTGACTTTTTCCCTTTGCGGACCAAACATGATGGTAATTGTTACTTTCTCCGGAGTATATATACGTTGCCGGAGAAATCTCACGAAGCTGAATATTATTGATAAATATTGTAGCGACACTACAACAATTGGATGTTGTATTAAGTACTAGAAATAGCTTTTACCATCAAGTACAACATTAGCTCGTTTTACTAATATTAACCTTTCAAAGTTTAAAAGGATATAAAGGTGTTTAGTTATGAAGCTTATATAGGTAAGTGCTTCACTAAACTTCGTTTTACGTACTAAATGGTTTATAAATCAGTAATAATTATGGATTACTATTGACTTGTTACTTTAAACTTTACAGTTTACTAACGTGAGGTGATGAAATTGAAAATTATAAAGTTTCGCGAACAAATTGTATACTTAATTATATTTGAAACAATACATTAAATGCCAGTAAATAAATTTCTACCCTGCTAATCTTTTAGTAAACTTTGACAAAAAGTAGGTGTAAGATTAAATGCTTTACACTGAACTATACCATCGAATTCCTGTCTTACTGTATACCGTTTCCTGAGGTATATATTTCATGAGAGCCATTAATTTCGTATTTCCTGGTCTTTAATTTAACAAGGGTTCAGTCTTTAAACGCAATTTTGTTCTATTTGGCTCTTTAAAAGTCAAAGCAAGACCATCGAGTTTATCTCTAAACTTCTGCGTGCTGTACACACTTTTATTAGTAAAAGAAGCAAGTGTGTTTTATTACTATAAATGTTATTTTGGTACCTTCATTGCTTCAATCATTGAACTTAAGACTATGTTTTATTAATAAATTAATGTCCCCATGAAAGTGACTGATATTTAATAAGTCTGTGCCTTCTTGCAAATTTTTTCAAGAAAATGGATTAATATTTCACATTATTAGACAATAAACAATACTTTATGTAAACAAGAAAATAATAGATGCATACAATTTATAATGACTTTGCTTGTTTCCTTGTAAACAATTGCTTTAAATAAACACACCGTAATTCAAATTAAACATTTAATTTCAAAGTAATGTCGCCGGAAATAGATTGTCAAGCCCTTAGCAATTCACTCCAGTGAGATTAAACCTCTTGAGCTGCATAATAAAAACCTGTACTATAATTTAATAGTGGATTGTATTTTACATAACTTGTATAAATAGACTGTAACTTCTATTTGGAACTATTTATTGAGTGTATTTGGATACATTTAAAACTTTTTATTTTGTAAGATTTTAGAATTTTCATACATTCTTGTTCTTTCTAATGTCTTATAACCTAACTTAAGGTCAAACTTAGTAATAAATGCAAATTTATCCCATTTTTATACATAAATTATTTTGAACTAACCAATGCCATTATCTTTAATCATAACTACAGATTTTACCAAATATTGATGTACAAATTTATATGGAATACACATTGAAATACTTCAATTAGTGTAAAAATCCACTAACTGAAAATGAGATAAATCTCACAAAAACATAAATGTGTAAATTTGGCCAAGATCATATCCAAACCAGATCGAAAATATGACTAAGTATATTGACCCGCAGAATAGGTCTACCATATTATTAAGATTTATATCATCTTCTAGATCACACAAAGAGATGCATAAGAAGTAAAAAGCTCAACACGGTAATTTTGAAGTGAGTTTAAGAATTAAAATTAATAACTTTAGAAGAAACAGACTTCCGATATTAAAAACTTTTAACTTAATTTTGGCAAAGATTCGTTTGTTTTTAATATCGGAAGTCTGTTTCTTCTAAAGTTATTAATTTTAATTCTTAAACTCACTTCAAAATTACCGTGTAGAGCTTTTTACTTCTTATGCATCTCTTTATGTTAATTACTTTTATTTACAACTTCAATTATTTTTAAAGTGTTTGCCATTATTAGAATTAAATAAAATTTTGTGAAAAAGTTTTTATATAGTTTTATTTATAAAAAACTCTCTTTAAGTTATAAAAGTATCAGGTATATGTTTCTTTAATAAATAATCTTTTGTCAACTAGCCTACTATGTTTTATGAAACAGCAGTCCTGCCGAATGAAGTATTATAAAGCAAAAGATGGCATTTGAATATTGTAGTAATTCCTTATACTTATACTGCACTAGTCTGTAAATCTGGTAGAGATCCTAAACGGTTAAGCCAAAAGACTTTATAGTATTAATAAGTCAAATAAGTAACGATTTTCTTTAGTCAAAATAAATATTTAAATACTGATCTCTTATAACAACATTTATTTACACCCTGAGACGAATATGCACTATAAAAACTGTAATTAATTATTATTTTCCTATGTCCTTCAATTAAATAACAAAGTTTTCTGTTCGTTAAACCATTTCTATCAATAAGGCATTGCGTTTATCAAAGTTCACGCTCCCATCTTTCAAAAGGCGTCTGTTATAATAAAAGCAGGAAATTGTTTAGGAATTCCTCCCCAAGTGTTCGTCTTGTACAAACAAAGAATGTTCATCTATCGTGTTGCATAAGAGTTGGGGAAATATATTGGATATTTGTAAGTAAAATATTAGATTAAATTATAGGAACATATTAGAATTATTTCAAATATGTTTTCCCAGAAAACATGTTTGATTTTGTAGAACATTTTAAGTATTAGTTGTTAAGTATTGTTTTGAATTTTTGATAATTTCCATCAACACTTTTCATCGTTTAAATTAATAAAATTAGCTGTGTTATAACTAGTCTTTTCGTCTCTAAATCCCCTTAAAAAATATGAAAATTAATAAAGATATATACTCGAAAAAATTTAATTTGTTTAATTACACTTTAGCTTTTATTTAACGTTTGAGTTAACTAAGAATGCTGAATTCACTGGATATTTAAAGAAAGGGTATAAGGGTACACTGCTGGTATAAGGGTAAAAGTTTGCAAGATTTATTAACTTTATAAAAACGTGACTATCTGTCGGGGTTATTATATTAACAATGGCAAAGAAGTATATACTGTATATGTGCAAACAAAACCTGGCGTTTACACTATAGCAAATGCGTTATAGAAATATTATTTTGGTTGTAAGATTCAATACAATAGTTTTAGCTAATTACGAACTAAAAATATCGCTGAACTTAAGTTCTGATCATAATTTAAAGATTTCAAACAAAATCTAAACTTTACATTTAATTTAAACCAATTCTACTTTAAAGAGTTAAAAACATATATAAGGACGAGTTGGACTTAGAATAATGAGGTGTATAGTTACGCGAACAACTTATTATAAACAAATAACTCTCGTGCATGTAATTAAACATAAACACTCATTGTTAATCTCTACCTTATTCTTATTACCACTTTCCGAAAAAACCTTGCATCAACAAATGGAAAAAACTACATCTAAACAATTTTTAATTGTTTAATATGTTTTACAAGTAATATAATAGTTACCAGCTATTTTACGGTATTTGTTAATTTATTCAATTGATTGCTATGGTAATAAATGTAAATACATGTATTGGTTTATCATTCTAGGCCTAACCTAAGAATTTTTTCCGACTAATTTACTAATATTGAAATAAAAATTTTTCTATCGAAATTAATTATATCCTATGTTACTCAGGGATAGTGTAGCTTTTTATTAGAAAAACTATGTTTTCAATCGGTTCTGTAGTGCCAGAGATTACCCCCTACATACAAACAAACAAAAAAACAAACTTTACCTCTTCATAATATTAGTATAGATCAAATGTTTTAATGTAAACTACAGAACAGCTGTTTTATGTTTTTAATTGATTTAATACCAAATTTTTTAATGTAAACAAAGCAGATGTTTTTAAATTCTCATGTATTTCATATGGGGATTTTTCGTTTTTCGGGGACCCCAAAAACACCCTAGTTTTTATTTTAGAAAAAACTTATATTTTTCCCTCGTTCCTTGAATCGATACCTTTAATTTGATACACCTCCCATCATCCTCCGATTTACCAAATTCCCACAATTTTTTATCTAAAATTTCGCTTACAGAATTATATATAAGGATATGTGTTTTACATTTTTCATTATAATAATTTAAGCTATTAAGTTTTCAAATTTTAAATAACATTTAAAATCTCGACTCCGTCTCGAACTTGAAACACGATCTCAAGCCTGCAAAACCTCATTTTCAACCCTAGGGGCGAAATATACTATTATGTTCATCCATGTATGCAGCAATTGTAAAAATTTTCCAAGAACCTGCTTTTTATGAAAAATGTCTTCAAAATAAAAATATAAATGTCATAAATCCATTCCATAGTAACTGTGAGACACATTTAAATGTTAAAAGGTTTAGCATATGCATTTTACAGGCTGCCCATAAGTAAAGTGTCAAACTTCAGGGGGTTGTATGGGTCAAAATAAGAAAAAAAGTACATATAAGTACAATCCAGAAAACGCTTCGTTTTATGAAGGATAATAGTGAAGTAATGCTTAATAATCGGTTTGTTCAATCATGCATCCTACACCAACACAGTAAATAAATATTTACTGTATAAATATATGTACTATATTGTATGTACATTTTCTGTCATTATCTTTAACTTAGCTATTATCCTTCATCGAATTGTTTTGACAGTTACAGTATCCGAAATGGAATCAAAAGAGCTAAAAAAAGGTATCTTGATATTTACTGTTAAAATGTACGGTTTTTGAGTAATTTAGTTTTCAAATTTTCAAACAGCCGTAATTTTGAAACTCATAATTGGATTTTATTGCTTATTTTTCTTGAGATAAATCATTGGTAGGTTAAACTTCATGCTAAGTTTGAACTCAATCACTCAAATTGTTCTCTATGTAGATAAGAATTATTTTGTACACAAAACAAAATGGTCGATATCTAGAAAACGAAGCGTTTTCAGGTGTGTTAATATAAACTTTTTTTGTTATTTTGACCCTTAGAACCATTCATCAAAGTTTGGCACTTTACTTATGGGACATCCTGTATTTACATTCGATAATTAAATTATACGATATATATATTCAAAACTTGTAAAGGAATAATATGCGAAACACACGTATTTAAAAAAGGACATCTTACAAGCGCAGAACGTATGTTTAACGGTTCCCCTTGTTTGCAGTGTTTATGTCTCAGCTATAAAAACATATGACATCACCAGCCGTAATACGTTATGTTTTTATGTGTCAGTCTCTCTAAAACACTTTATCTTGCATAAGAAATAGCTACTAAATTTCTACGAAAGTATAAAATACAAATCAATAAATATTTGCCAGAACTTTTGTTACGTAGAGTTCTATTAGTATTGTAGGGAATATTGAATTGTCTCTTATGGATGGAAAGTTTCACTCCGTTGCACAGAAACTTAACTTTAGGTAATTTTCTTAAAGGCGACTATGAATGATAATTTCCTACCGTAAGACGCACATAATTATTCCTCTAACTAAAATTTTAGTAAATAATATGTATTTTAATAAGAAAGAAACTTTAAAATATGAATATTCATATTTACAAAAACAATTGAAGTATGACATGAATACTCAGACAAGGAAGTTCATTGATGCATTGTTGTACATCAGTTGGCTTACTTACATGCTTAAGCGGCAGAAAAGTGCCCATATAAAAACATTGAGTATACCTTCCATCTCTCACTTAGGCGGGCAACAAATTAAACTCTATGTTTTTTATATATGGGTTCTCTTTCCGCCTCCGGATGATAAGGGGTTCTTTCTATCCTATTAAATGGCCAACAATCTTCTTAAAGTTGTAGCTGAAGGATAAATAATATTTTTAAATGATTTCAGTTAATTTAAACAAATTATAATTTTTGTTTGAACATGAAATTACTGTAGTCTGTGTTTATTTATAAAGTAATACTTCATGCGATATTATAATATAATTTTGTAATCTGATATGACTTTCAGGACTTGTTATTATCAGAAACTGGATAGATTCAGTGAAGCACAAAACATCAAGTAAATAGCAAAACATTTATAATATTAAGCAGAACTAACAAATTCCAAGTCAAAACACAGGTCTTATATTAGAATTTAAACCAAGATAGATTACATTACACGTCACTGCTTCACCAGATTAACTATCCAAGTGAAACCAGTTTGTCCCGATGTTCTCTCACTTATGTTGGCTGCATTTAGTAAACTATTATGTATTTTACTATCAATAAAGGTATTGAAACTAATCATAATCATAATCATGATAATGATTATGGTCATAATCTTTCTGATTTACAGCTAAAGTACTTGTATAATTAATATTAGTTTCATAAAAGCAAAAAATGTAAAGAATTTATAATTCCTTAAAAATCTGGAAATAAGATGTTTAGAAGTAAACTTACTTCTTTAATCCATGTTACATACTTTAAAAAACCACATTAAAAATGTATGTTTGATTGAACATCTACTCTTGCCTGGATTTTATTTTATAGAAACCATTAAACAAAACACTATTTTACTTATATCCATGGATGGACTACGTTGTACTTGCTTTTTCCACTACTGTCAAAGACATTGTTGTTTGTCTTATTGTTAGGATATTATATGTTTTGGAGAGTTTTTGTACTAACGGTGTATTTTGATTAACATTTTTTGTACGTTGCTTAATTTTATATTCAATTATAAACGAACAGAATTTGTCGTCAAACATTTGCCATTTATCAAACTAAATTGAAGATCTCGTTAAAATCACTCACACTAAAATGTTTAAATTTTTCAGCGCTTGCGTTAAAATTATGCTGAAAATGCAGCAGAAGTTTTGTATTTGTTACTTCCAATTCCAGAAAGAATACATAGGGCTCAAAAAATAAATATTTATTTAAACAGTTTTTAAATAGATAAACTTAACTAGAAAACATAATAATTTTGAAACAGATTAACACCAAGTATAGAACCAATTACTAAACATATTTAACGTTCTCTTTTTCAAAGAGCGTAAAATCAAGGGAAATACAAAAAAAAAACATTTAACGTGTAAAATTAGGGGAAAACTAAAAAGCTCAAGTTACATAAAATTATAGCGTTTTAAAAACTTGATATTTGATTTGTGTTAAAACACTTATCATAATATAACCAATTATTTAAAAATAGCAGCCAAAAAATGTATGTTTAAAATATGTAGCATATAATTTTTTTCATTTAAAAGATGAAAGCATATGAAAATAGCTTATTTATATTATTTATTTTGTTTTATTTAAAAAAATTATGATTAAATAATTGTACTAATAGTTTAAAATACTGTACATGATTTTCTCTATGTGTTCTAAGGGTTGTTTTACTTTTTCAATACTAATTATTTACCTTAAGTCCGTCTTGTGACTCCTTGTCGTTTAGTTTAAGACGACATGTTTCGGAGCCGTAACTCCATCATCTGGTCATCCCTCTGGCGAGTTCGTCGAATATTAAAACATACAAATTTTATATACACACACACACTAACACACAGTTCGTCACACAAATAAATACAAGAAATAAGCCGCATCTCAACGTCTGGTCAGTATAATGCAGTGCAGCCTACTGATCGTTATCTCTATGTTTTATACAAATGGTTGATAGCCGTGTCGTACAAATAGTGGGAGTTGAACGTAAGTTTGTCGTTTAATACGTCATCTGGGTTTTTTATGTTTTATATATTTCAAACTCCTCTATAGCATTCATTATTCTTCCTTTTGTACAAGTGTATAAGGCTTCTACTGTTGAGTTGAAGTCTCCCGGCTTATGATCCGATTCAATGAGGTGACGTGCATAATTAATTAGACCTACTGATAACATCTTGTTAGGGAGATGTTCTTTATAACGTTCCTTAAACGTTCTCCCTGTTTGACCGATATAATATTTGTCACAATCCTGGCAATTAATTCTGTATACTCCGGACCTTTCCTCTATTGGGGTGATAATTTTTGGTTTTAACGAAGCATATAAGTTATTATTAGTACGGAATGATATGGTTATATTATGTTTCTTGAAAACGTTTTGTAAGACATTGGGTAAATATTTAGTATATTCTGAAGAAATATAGCAGTTTTTTTATGGTAATGTCATTCTCAGAGCGTTTTGTGTTCTTTTTCTTGATATGTCTAATTGTCTATTGATTAACTTCTCTATAGTTATAGTATTGTACCCGTTTGCCACAGCTATATGTTTAATGATATTAATTTCGCTTTGGTAATCCTCTTTGTTCATAAGTGATAAGTCTGTGGACAAAACTATGAAAAGTTGCCATCTTTTGTGAATAAGGGTGGTGTGAATCGGCGTGTATGGTAACGTATGTTACTTTTTCACATTTTTAGATTTCGTGTTATGAATTTCATATACAATGAATTCATACATTTATTTATAAACAAAACGTTTCAATTAATTACATTACTAGAAAGGCACCATGTACGAATATATACTTTAAACATTCAAAATATTAAATTTTATAATAATGATGGAGCACTAAATGAGAGAACTGTGATAAAGATGAGAAAAGTTTGAAATAGGGATATTTAAGTTCATCAGCAAATAAACGAGAGAAAATATAAAGTTAATTCGCATTATTTTTTTAAAATTATAAAGTTATTTTTGGCATATTATTTTACAGTTAACTCATTGCTATTTTAACTACAACTACATGGATCATCCTCTTGAAAATGAAGTTACTTGTTGTCTCAAAAAATGCATTAAAAAAATAACGTACCTATGTTACACATTGAACTTCAAGTTATTCATAAGGGAACAACTTGCTTAAATATGTTGTGTAGTATTCTAGACGACTTAAACAAACACAAAAGAAAGCGAAACAAATCCCCTTTAAATTATTAGGAAATATTACATTGGACAACTATTGTTTTACATTTAAAGACAGTAGTTCGTTAACTGCAAAACCATTACGAATTTAAATAATTAAATAAATGAAAAAGGTGTGTAAATTAAAAGGGGAAATGCAGACCAAAGTGCTATATATTTGAGCTTGACGATAGATTGTAAAAGACATTGGGGTGTATGCTTGCGTTTGGCACTTCCCACAACGGATATAATTTATTGTTTTGAGTTAACTTTCATGGCTTCGTGGAAAGTACTTATACATATTTTATTTTATAACTGAGAATGTATGTGTTTGCCTACATAGTGCCTGCATTTGCATTTAAACTATTTAAACATATAAGGGTCAATGTTTTTTTTAAATACCTGAAACAAATTTCAGTACATACAGTAAGCCTAGTATCAAGTTTATCATACGTTGTTATAATAATTATAACAACGAACAGGAACAGCTTTTATAATAATTATTAAAACAAATGTAAAATGTAACTCCTGTAAAAAAAATGTTCTGCAGGAGTAACTAACCTAGTTTTAAAGGGATATATATTTTATTTCTCTTAAATCATTTTACTATTGGAAAAATTAAGTCGTAATTAATTGTTTTAAGTGCTTTTTAATTGTTACTTACTTGAAAGTATAGCTACTACAGACATAATTTATAAAAATATTTGTTTACTAAATTAAATATTAGGGTTTCAAAATTTGTTCCTACAACATTAATTTTTATGTTAAAACTAAAACTAACAGTCGCTCTAATTGCCCTGTGCATTCATTACTGGATATTTTACTTTTACTTATTAGATCTAACCGTGAACAGTTAAATATTAAATAGATATAGTTCCAGGCAAGTGGTCCGTATTGCAGTCCAATGGTTTCAAATAATAGCTAAACAATTTTACAAAATTACAGAAACTTCAGTTGTAAAATTGATACAACCTTACCACACATTATTTAAGATATAGAAAGCTTACCTTTTCTTGAAAAATATATCCAACAAAACGTCTTCCAATTACGTGAATGCATTGGTGAGGATATACGGTAATATTCTACCTAGATTTTGCTTTAAAAAATATGTTGGATAACTTTTTAAATTCTTATTTAGATACATATTACAAATAACATATTACAATCTTCTCCACCAAACGTGGTAGGACATTTTTATAAGCAAATTAAGTTGCGAAATGGTATAGCTTCATTTTTTGAATGTACATAAAATATCACATAAAAACATATACAAAGTTTCATTTAAATCAAAAATGTGGGATGTAGAATGATTTTTTATTTAGAAAAATACCGCTTGGAGTTGCAAAGACTACGAAGCGGCAGGCTTTCAGCCGATTCAATGATACTAAATGCAAACGAAAGAGCAATAATACAAATAATGTACATTTATATTTTTAAGTGAAAATGGTCTTTGAATAAGTACAGTGTGTATAAACTTGGATTTTATACTTTTTTGTTGAATGAAACTAGTCAAAATGATCCAACTGCTTCAACTTTTCTGATACAAATTTGAAACTTTCACGATTTATTCTACAAGTTATCTAAAAAACGATGGTGTATTTTCAAAAATGTGAAACACCTAATTGGAATGATATACATTCACGAAATGTCGATATTTTGAGAATATGACAGATTTACAGATTTATAATTTTATTATGAAGTTCAAGAATGTATTCAATCAGTTTAAAGTACGATATCAGATATTTATTGGTAATGTTTTGAAGCTAGAGATATGTACTTTAAAATTCTATAATTATTGTGCCTCTAAAAACTTTATAAGTAATTATTGTTTTTTGAAGAATAAAACAAATCAGAAAAATGTATTTAAAACTGCAAAATGAAGTTTACATAAACAAAATGAATTTTATTAAACATTTGTTTATGTTTATATCATATAGTTTATGTTGATAGTGAGATTTGTTTAAAAAAATACTTTTTATTTAACTTAATTTACAGAAAACTGTGTAATACTATTAAGTGAAAGGGGGGTTATAATTTTAATTTAAGAATAACTCATCGGAGAATATACTGTTGTACACTTCCAATTCTCAACTCTATAATAATTTAAAAAAAAAAACACACACGCACATATAGAAACATGCACTTTGTGAAATAACCGAATTTATATATTGTTAGTTTGTTCTTTCAAAATTGTAAAATCTTTTCATTTATTTATAAAATAATAATACAATATGGCAACTTAATATGCTATAAATAAATAATAGCATATTGTGAATGCAAATTCGAAAGGTAACTATTATAGTAGTTTTTAATCAAATAACGATTGATATTAATGTGTTTTGGTATTTTGTATCCCTATAACATTGTCTAACGGTAAATTCTGTATTTTTATTCAGTTTAGCTTAGTAATTAAATCTTACAACATAAATTTTTTTTCGTTCTTAACTTTTTTTAAATGAAAACGCACTATAACACTTATTTTAAAACCTACCTATTAATTAAAAAAATACTTACTTTATTATTATAAAGATATTATTGTGGTAGTAATATTGTGTTGATAATCTAAAATTTATTGTTTAAATTAATTTTGTGTGATAATGTTATTTGTACTTCTGTCAAAAAAGTATAAATATCAAAGCAACTTACAGTTTGGCTAATCTTCCCCACTTAGTTGTTAATAAAATAATAGTACACGTCTTTTACATGTTCTAACTACATTTATTTTACATACATAAAAAATAAACTAAACCTATATCATACAAATATTCCATAAATACTTAAAATGGTATAAAATGCCTTATTATTTCGGCGAATATTAGACACCTACACATGGCACAAATCATAACCAATCACACTGATTTTTTATAATTTTCCTTTATACATATTTCTTTAAATAGATTGAAAGTATCTAAAAAAATACTTTTTTGCAAAAATACATTCAATGATTAAACTTGAAATGTTCAAACATTTAAGAAACTTAAAGATAAAACTTATGCAAAACTGATTTGTTAATTATCTACGTATATAAAATCAAATGTATGTCTGTCTGTTTTCTGTTTGTCCTTTATGCGTTACCAAACCGTCCATCTGATTGCTTTGAAATGTTGCACAGTAACACAGGTTAACCCTGGGAAGGTTTTATGCCATTTACCTAAGTCCTAGGACATTAGGGCTGTGTCCCACTAGAATTAAACGTTTCAAAGAAATTTTCTTTTTGTGTTATCAGGGGCACAAAAACAGCTGTTCGTGTAAAAAGCATAGCAACGCGTCTTTTTTGTTTACATTCATTATCATAGCAACATTAATTAGCAAATTTGAAAAGTATTAGTTTTTTGAGGTTACATGGACAAACTAAAAACAAACTAATTAAAAATTAACGAAAAATGCTTACTATATTTTTTCAATGCCTGAACATGATTCAATACAAACATCGGTTGTTACATACCTATTATGTATAAAACAGCTGATTTGAATCAAAAACTGAACATACATTTTAGGTTAGGCCTACAATGAACCAAAACACCAATTGGGCTAATTATTAGAATCAGATTTTTTACAATTCTTCACAACTACCAGTTTTTATTTTTTTTTATTATGTAAAAGCAACAAAAGGATTACTGTATTATCTATAAAGGTTTACAAACTATAAATCTTAATTTGTGTACTATATTCTTAAGTGGCATAAAAACCATTTTGCAATTTGATTACTTAAGTCAATGTAATGAAATGGAATAACTACCATTTAAATTAAATCAAGCAATAGCGAAGCGTTGCGTGGTCCACTAGCATAATATATTTTAGGTTATATTTCAACACTTTAAATAATCAGCAGATGTGCTACTTACTGTATAAAATGTTAAAAAATATAATTAATTAGACTATTAATGTTATTTTTTAAGCTTTTATATTCCATTAAAAAATTTTCAAACATAAAAAATATACTCGTTTTCGGAATTATTATTTTCTTATCCAGTTTAGAATTAAATGTATACTTTCTTAACTAACTCATATTTACCAGACTAAGAGGAAACAGTAAAACTATAAAATACGGTCCTTATTAAAACTGAAAGCTAAAAATATACATTTCATTTAAAATGATTAAATAATTAGCAATAATGCTATTTGCATAATTAGATACGGTATAAGAATTTTTACTAGTATTGTGATTTAAAATTTTTACTTATTTTGGGTAAATATTATTTAAGTGGTAATTTTAATTAAACTGTCTAGGTATTTTTTCTGTTAAATATGTTTACTGCTCACAGTCCTTCTTTGTTTTTTCTCTTATGGTTGCTGGTTACGTCAAATTGCCTGTTTTTCAAGCATTTTTAATTCTTTGTAAAGTTGTTTTATCTTGCATTGGTTTAATGTGCACCGTTTGATCAAAGTGAAACACATACACACACATTAACGAATAACATAAACACACGACACTTAACCCTAAAACCGGCAATGTTAACGAAAATTGATTTTTTGGCGTGTGCAAGCATTTATTCAAAAATTCGCCAAGAATATTAAATAGCTATTCAAAAGTGTTCCGTAGCTTTTTTGTAAAAAAAGGTTCAACTAATTTATATATACCAGTAAACAAATTATAGATGTAAATTTTACAAAGTTATTAGCTCAAGAAACAACAATTGTTCAGTAACGAAACGAAAAAGTTCAACTTCAATCCTACATAAAAATTAGTAAACATTTTTTGTAATTTTGTTCAAAAATGTAAAAAAGTTCGTGTTTAGTTCTAAATAGAACTTTATAAAAACATTTATCAATTTCAAATTTCTTATTTTTAAAACACCAGTTTTTATGTCCCTATTGCAAAACTGCTATCAAAAGTACACCAAGTTTGAAACATAAATCACTAATATATGCTTTGCCCACAAATTAAATATGATTATAACAAAGTGTAGAGAATAAATCAAAGAATTGAACTGTATACTTGTAAAATATCTTCTCAGAAAAGTGTTTGACTTAAACCGTTCAATCAAAACATATTTATTTTACAAGAAATGTTAGCTTGAATCATTCTCGTTACAAACATATCAAAATATGTCTAAAAATAACTGTGATCACGCAGATATCACGTAAGGCTGTTTATTGGTTGGAAAACTTACCAATTGCAAGGGCCTACAAAACGCCCCACAACTTTAGAACTATTTGTCCGATTTTTTATTGGATGGCAGTTTCAGATATTGGAAAGTGTGATGCATCCATCAGTATATAGATATAACTCAGAAAAAATTCTGGGCGGGCTGTAGTTAGGGACAAAATTTGAGTTATTTCGTTACGTTTTAGGGTGAAATCCGGTGAATATTCGGGCGGCGAGTGTGTTGTAGAAAACTAATAAAGTTCAACGATAATTACGTATGTAAATATACGTTTTAGAAAAAATTGTACATACAAAAAATAAAGTTTAAATCAATTTTTTTGCAACAGTTTGTGTCTTTTTGAAATTGGAAAATTTTTAGTGGGTTAAATATTCGATATAATCACGCGTTACAAATGTGTTGTCGTAGCCAGGAGTGAACGCAAGAAACGTGTTATCTGCCGGTTCTAGGGTTAACGGTGACACTTCAAATAATTTGAAAAATTACGCGAGTTTTCTTTTGTAAAGTACACGTATCAGTATTGCAGGTTAGGTGTCCTTTACTGAAAGGGATTATTCTTTACTCTACCTGATAATTCTGTCTAAAATTAATTGTGTTCGACTGAAATACTGGTTTTACTTTAATTAGGAGTTTGGATATGCTTCTGTATGTTTATTTGCTTAAAATTTATTTGTGTAAATGTGATGCTTGGAACAAACAATACATAAGGGAAACTGGATGATCCTTTAAAACTCAATTATTTAAAGAGCACATCCCAAACGAGAATTTCACCAACAAAAATAAAATCTAAGGTTTGCAGAACACCTAATAGACACAGGCCATAATAAATTACACTAATATAGAAAAGAATTAGAACATTTTACATAAATGCTTTAAATGCCCAGTTAAGAATTTTATTATTTGCTAGTATTTCCCTAAATACTGACCTTTAAAGTTCTTTATCTTTAAAATTCAATTATTATTTTAATTAATAAAAAATTACTATTACTTTATATTGGAATAGGAATTACTACTCAACACTAATAGATTTATTTCAATTAGTAAAACAGGAGGATATAATTTATACGGTTTCTTTATAAAGTTAAAAATCGTTTCATGAATTCAATAATTTGATTCAGAAATTTAATATAATTTAAAGTGATAGCTTATATGTTGTTATAAATCAATAAATTGACTAGGAATAATAAATGTTTTTTTTTTCTTGTTTCCAATCCTAAAATCACCAAGTTTTTTTTCCTAAAAAGACAAAAATCTGATATTGTAAATAATAAATTAATTGAAAAAAATCTCTAATCCGTGGTTAACATTTTGAAGAAGAAGAAAAGATTTTTTAAAGTTATAATTAATCCTACAAATTTTTTAAAAATAATTATAAAATATAATTGTTGAGGAATATTTTTGGTCTGGGTTACATAAAGTAAATATATTTAATTATTCTCTTTTTGTTTATAACAACAAAAAATTGTATTTTTATAGTATAAAAGGAATAGTTTATTTTATCATTCTAGAAGCTAGAGAGTTTAATTTTTATTCCTCTGTTCTCATCAAAGCAAAACAACAAAGTGACAAAGTATGTGTTACAACCAGCCAAATTAGTATTCAAAATAACATTTCCATTGTTACTGTTGTGTATAAATATGCAGATACAATAAACTAAGCTACGAGTTGCCACGGCTAATGCTACAGTATGTTACTTGATTACGTATTCCAACTACGCCAACAGACGTCCCTTTGTCCCTGTGGTTATATATTCAAATATAACTTAAACAAAGTCGTCACAGTGGTGGAAACCAGTCCTCTAAATTCCATGGTTGGTTGAATTGTTCTACTTCTTATTCGTCTTGATGCATTTTGTGTTAACAATATTTTATTATTAACAATATTTGTGTAGCAGATAAAAGTGTATTTAAAACTAAAGTTCATTTTTGTTTTACTTACTAAGAGCTTCATCGTACTAAGTACATACTCAAAAAAAATAATAAATATACAAAATTATGAAAGCAACAATGATTCATTCAAATTCGTTTATTGTACGAAAAATTATAATATTCCCCAATAGGACTGAAACTATTTAAACAATTAAAAACAGTATAATTGCGTAAGACTAACTGAACAGTGCCCCTCTCATAGCAGGCTATAGTGTTTATTACATGAATCACTTTAGGGTTTTACATATAGTTAGTTACTACGTATTAAACCATTATAGTATTCAATTTAGGTTAATGTTTGTATGGGATGTACATAAAATATAATGATAAATATTCAGGAAATCCGTATAAATGTAATTTTCTTATATTTCATGTTGTTATAAAAGGAAATTATGATAATGTGTCTGAAGCAAAATGTTTATAAATAAATGTAAACTGGCTAACAAGTTTCCAACAGTATGTTTGTGTTTGTCGCATCTGTGTTAATAAAGTCTTTAGAGACAAGATTTAAAATTTAGATTTTGTTTACAATAAAATATTTTTTTATTGTTTTAAGTTAACGAAGGAAACAGTTAGCTGCCTTCTAGAAATTATTGGAGAAAAATAACTTACAAATTTAATAAATAGCAACAATAAATAATAAAGTACAGTGTAAGTTAGTAATAATGTTATAAGTCAAAATAATGTTAACACAACACGTTATGAGTCAAGTTTTAAGTTTAAACAAATGCCGATTGACTTAAATAAATAACCGGGTACCATTTCAGGAAGTCAGAAAGTTCTAAACCTTTACCTTTTATCTTCTTAATAGGTTTTTCGTGTGTCTATAGTAAAATAAATATTTTATTGTTTATTT